>VMDO01031139.1:0-19815 GCA_007922755.1 Pedetes capensis
TTTTTTATGCTAAGACCACAGACCTGGATGAGAAAAGTGGGATTCTGTCCCAAAGGATAAGGACAGCTCATTGGATGCCTCCCAGATTTTGGCCCCCCAAACTCCTCTGAACTCTCAGAGCTTGAAGAGATTTCTTTGTCTTCTTTCAAGAGCTAACATATAACCTGTCTATGTGAGAAGCAATTGTAAGCCAGGTCCTGCATGAGCAGGTTATCTCTGCAAGAGAATAGCCCTACCTGACACCTATCAAGATACTGTCCCACTTATTCCTTTAGCTACTAGGTCTATGTTAAGTCTCTGAATGATTCAACAGGGGATGTCCTGGGACTGATAAGGGAGGAAAAGTATTATATTTCAAAGAAGTTATGCAACCAAATCATCATATACAACCAAGAGGCTGAGCCTAGCTATGGTGCTGGATTTTGAGGCTTTTTAAACATAATATTGAAGTGTTTACTGGCCTGGAGGTACTCTGAGCACAAACCAAGTGATACCCTGGCAAAGGCTTTGGGGCATGGTGCAAACTCACTGCTAATGTGGCTTATAGCAGTATGACCACATGATGGCCATGCTGAGTGAAGAGGAAATGCCAGAATTACTATTTCAAATACTGGAGGAAGGGAATTAAAATCTCAAGGAAGTAGACATGGTGGAACGGAGATATTATATCAGGCCAGAAAATCCATAAGAGGCTTATGTTCCATGAGAAGGGCTGGAGGACACATATCATTTACCAAATCCACCTAGAAGGCACCTTTTACCAGAAAGGTGTTCCAGCATCATTTAAAATCTCATAATTGGTTCTCCTTTGCAGACCAGGTGTGATGATAGGAGAGGCTATGGAAGAACCTAACTCTGTTGTTAGCAATGGAGTTTTGAACATATTTCCAGTGCAGGAATGTTTGGGCTCATAACTTGGTGACAGAAAAGGCTGCCATCTTTGAATAGCACTCAAAACAAAAGGGGATTTGTGCAGTTTGCAACATAGGCAGCTCTATTGCTTGTGTTATTTGATCCAGCAAACCCTATTAAGAGTAGGAATAAAAATGCAGATCCCTTAGTCTTTGAAGCAAGGCCATAATACCTTTTGAAAAACAGCTCATGAAAGCTTAGTAGTTCCTTGTAAAGACAGAATACTTGGCCATGGGACACCAAGAGACCATGAACTCAGAACTTCCTGTAATGTGTTAGGTCCCAATGAACCATCAAGTCAGAAAATCAAGCTTACTCAGAAGCACTCTAGTATAAGCTTGTTGTTGTTGCAAGGTGCGATTGACTTGGGTCCAATTCATAACATCCCTATGTATAACAGTTCCTCTTCATATGCAACCTCTTGAAATGGTTGGTTATCTACCAATTCTTTTTTTATATAATGACTCTGTGTGTTCCTTCCATCTTCTTTTGATGTTTCCTGCATCGTTTAATATTTTCCCTGTAGAATCTTTCACTATTGCCATTTGAGGCTTGAATTTTTTCTTTACTTCCCTAAACTTGAGAAACACAGACCATGTTCTTCCCTTTTGCTTTTCTGCCTCCAGCTCTTTGCACATGCCATTATAATATTTGTTTTTGTCTTCTCAAGCTGCCTTTTGGAATCTTCTGTTTAGAAAGCGACTGCAGTAGTATATAGACAGGGAATTACCAGAAAACCAAGCAGGATTCAGAAGAGGGTGGGGAACCAGGGACATCATTGCTGATGTCAGGTGGATATTAGCTGAAAGCAGAGAATATCAGAAAGATGTCTATCTATGTTTTATTAACTATGCAAAGGCATTTGGTTGTGTGGATCATAACGAATTATGGATAACACTTTGGAAAATGGGAATACCAGAACACCTAATTGTGCTCATGAGAAATCTGTACATGAACCAGGAGGCAGTTGTTCGAATAGAACAAGGAAACACAGCCTGGTTTAAAGTTGAGAAAGGTGTGGATCAGGGCTGTATACTTTCACCATATCTCTTCAATTTATATGCTGAGCAAATAATCCAAGAAGCTGGACTTTATGAGGAAGAACATGGAATCAGGATTGGGGGAAGACTCATTAACAACCTGCATTATGCAGATGACACAACTCTGCTTGCTGAAAGTGAAGAGGATTTAAAACATTTACTGATGAAGATCAAAGATCATAGCCTTCAGTATGGGTTGTGACTTAACATCAACAAACAAAACAAAAATCCTTACAACTGGGTCAGCACACAACTTCACAATAAATGGAGAAAAGATTGAGGTTGTCCAAGATTTTGCTTTGCTTGGCTCTATAATCAACACCCATGGAAGCAGCAGTCAAGAAATCAAAAGATGCATCGCTCTAGGAAAAGCTGTGGCAAAAGATCTCTTTAGAGTATTGAAAACAAAGATGTCACATTGAAGATGAAGGTGTGTCTGACTTGTGCCATGGTATTTTCAGTTGCATCATATGGTTGTGAAAGCTGGACATTGAACAAAAGAATTGATGCTTTTGAATTATGGTGCTGGAGACGTCTATTGAATATACCATGGACTGCCAAAAGAACCAATAGATCTGTCCTAGAGGAAGTGCAACCAGAGTACTCCTTAGAAGCAAGAATGGCCAGACTCTGTCTTACATATTTTGGGCATGTAGTCAGAAGAGATCAATCCCTAGAGAAAGACATCATGTTTGGGAGAGTGGCAGGTCAATGCAAAAGAGGAAAACCCTCCACCAGGTGGATTGACACAGTGTCTGCAACAATGGGCTTAAACATAAATAAGATCGTGTGCCTGGCACAGAATCAGGAAGTATTGTGACAAGTGCTATAGGGTTTAGGTGGCTGATGTTACAGCTCTTGGGCCTAGTGTGTCAGGACCCTCAGATCTTGACAGTGGCTAGCATTACAGCTCTCCAACCTTGGGTGTCTGAGAGTCTTGGTCCTTAAGACTTGGAAGCAGTCTGGAACTCTGGAGACTACTGCTGCCTCCTGCCTCCACTAATGCTGCTGCCTTCACTGCTGCTTCTGTTCTGCTGTCATTTCCCAGGTCTTCTCTTCATGTTACCAGCTCAGCCTGCTCTACTAATGATAAAGGTCAAAAGTAGGCAAGAAAGTAGCCAAGTCGACAAGAAAAGACCATGCAAGCAAAACCTTATATTGGACCTAATGTCTCCTAGCTGGCTTGAAAGTAATCCAAATAGCCTTCTTATATATATCAAGAAAGGGGGTGTGACAAGGGTGTTTGTACCAATCACAGTGGTCCTTCATGCAAATGAAGAACTGTGTTTACACCAATCATAGGTCTTCTGCTGGGCCACCCAGGAAAGTGCTCCCCCTCTGGCAGGACAGAGATTAACTGCAGGGTACGCATGGTCATCTAGAGTTCACTGAGGCTGGTTTTGCCTAGAGTGCTGCTTTCCAAGGCTGGTGCAGGCTATCTAGAGTAGTGGCAATTAGAGCATGTCATCAACAATGGTTGTAGTGGTCCTCTGCACCTGCTGGAGTCTCCTCAGGGTGATTGTAAAGTGTCTGAGAGAGCTGGGCTGCTATGACAGCAGCCTGGCCAGTTGCCAGAAAAGAGGCTACATGGCTGACAGTTCCCTGCTCAAGGCTGCCAGGCATAAGGCAAGGACCTATGAAATGGACTGGTGTTGACAGTTTTATTCTTTCACAGAAAGCATTAAAAGAGTGTTTACAATAAAGAACTAACAAAAGCTCAATACGAACTAACAATTCTAATAGCATTTAACCGTATTTAAAGTATTTAACAATGCTTGACAATGCTTAACTCCTGCCCCAGTGCCCCAGGGAGAGGTGGAGCCCTCAGATCTGTCTCAGAGCCACCATCCATGGTGCAGTACACATACATTATTAAAGACCTCTGTGGTGTCATGTCCCCCAAAGAAAGAAGGCATAGTTCCAGGAACTATGGGATGGATGTAAAACTGGCTCTACCATCATACCCAGTGACTCAATGGGGGACTTCTTGTGTCTTACCCCTTTAACCTTAAGCTCTGAAATTATAGAAAGAACTCTAGTGTTTTCAAATGAGGTACAGGAAAATCAGAAAGGGTCCCATAAAACTATAAGATACAAGTATCTCCTGAGACCTTTGGACCCTTATTTCAAGGGATGAGCACATAAGAAAAAAAATCACCATGTTGGCAGGGGCAGCTGAACTTGAATAACGGGAGGAGGTAGGGATATTGTTACGCAGTAGGGGTAGATGATCAGCTTGGATGCCTCATGGTACTCCCTAGTTCACTTGTGTCTATTGATGGACAAGTGTAGCAAAGCTGATCCAAGAAAGATATGGTTATTTTGGGCTCACATTGCACAGGAATAAGGGTTTGAGTTGCACCACCAACTAAGCCACTCAGATCAGCAAAGTTGGCTGCTGAGGGTGAAAGGGGTTTTGACTACACAGTGGAGGAGGAAGCTATTAAATACCAGCTGTGGTCCTGAGACTCACTGCAGTGATGAGGCTGTAGGTTGTCCCATTAACATGCTGTTTAGTTTGTCCTCAGGTAAATAAGGCTATAAGAACCCAGGAGGAACCTTCTCTCAAATTTGTTTGGAGAAATGTATCTGTGCAAAAGGTGAACTTGGCACTTATGGAAATGAGCCAGTGGATAGTCTTCTTCAAGAAAGAGCCCTCTATACCCTGCTGTGGGGAATGTGGTTATCTGAAGTTTGCAGCTGCTGACTATTTATAGGTCACCTTGGCTTTTGAGCTGAGGTCATGGTCTTCTTAAGGTGGCTGCTGGGAAAGATTAAGCAAGACTGTGGTGCAAGGGTATGACCATTTCCATACAATAGATAACTCCAGAGCTCCTCACTAGGCTGGGTGATGTAGATCACTTTCTGACACATCCACTCCATCAATCCAACTTCTGTCCTTTTCCCTTCACATATATTATTCCCCAGTACTGGGAGAGTTAGAGTACTCTTGTATTTTTTGTTTTTTTCACATTACTTGGGATGATAAGCCCAGGGCCCCATGCATACCACTGAGCTTAACCCTAAATCCCCCTTAAATTTTTTTTTTTTATCTTGAGATAGTGTCTTGCTAAGTTACACAGGTTGCCTCTGGCCTTGAATTTCTGATCCTTTTGCCTTGGCTTACTCATTTGCTGGGATTATAGGCGTGCACCTCCAAGCTTGGCCAAGAGGACTCAACTTTATCTCAGAGCCAACTTCCCAGAGGAGCCAATTTCTACTGATTTGGAATTTAAAAAGATGAACCAAAATGTATTTTTATAATGGCTTCTTTCAAAAGAGAAGCTTATAAAGAAAATTGATGTTTAAAACAGAAATATTTAAGCTAGTGGAGATGATTTTGAATGTTTCCCAAAGAAAGAAATGATAAATGCTTGAGGTGATGGATACTCCAATTACCTTGACAAATATTATGTGTCAACCACATTTTCAAAAAAGGAAATGTTCAATGACAATGAGGGTCAATACATTCCTGGTATCATCAGAGTGCTACATTTGTACATATATCTTTTACTCCTAGATTATTTGTCATTTACATTTTGTATTCACTTATGAGAATGTTTAATGTTTAAAAAGTAATGGAAAAGGACTTAAAGTATAATCTTTGACTGAAGTAAAATTTTATTTCTCAAAAATAATGTGTGAGACTTTACTGGTAGAATGAATGCATTTTGTGAAATCCCTGAATTAGATGGAAGAGGAAGACTTTGGTAACTTCTTCTGTAGTTAAGTAATACATTCCTTCCTACTTCTTTTTTTTTTATTGGGTATTTTTAATGTACACCTTAATGTGATTCATTTTGACATGCTTTTCATTGTGGCATTTACATATATATGCATTTTGATGTGTATTATTCATATAGGTGCCCCCTTACCCTCTTGTATGCTCCCCCCCACTTCCTTCCTACATCTAGGACATCATTCATGTCCTTTTCTTTCTTCTTTCCTTGGATGGCCAATCCAAAGCCCCATCTTCAGACTCAATTCTGTCAAGAAGTTTTTACTGGCTGCTTGCAGGGAATGAAATGTCTTACCTCTTCATTCTTAGAAAACCCTTTGGCCTGCTTCACATATCAGTGTTTGCTTAGAAAATGTTTTATTAGTTAACTAAGATTATCTCAACTCTCCAAATCAAGTGTAAGTGCTTCAAAGACAGGATTTTGGTTCATTCATATTTTTATTTGCCACATTGTCACTGGTCAATGACTTGTTAGGTTGTTAGGTGCCGTCGAGTTGGTATCTGACTCATAGTGACCCTCTGTACAACAGGGGAAACACTATTGTCAGTGCTTCTCTGCTGTTCATAGGGTTTTCAATGGCAGATTGATTTTTGGGAGGGGGTTGCCAGGTCCTTCTCCCAAGCCTACAGCTTCTGGTGTTCCCAGGTGGTCTCCCATCCAAGGACTAACCAGGCCTGCCCCTGCTTAGCTTCCAAGATCTGATGGGATCGGATGCCACAGGCTATGGCTGCAGGCGGTCAATGCCTAGGAGAGAGAAAACATTTAGTAGATATAATTTACTTTTCTTGTTTGGATCTTCCAATAATTTGCATTTGGTATGGGCCAAGGCATGAGTTGTTTTTTTTTTAAAAGAAAGATTTCACTCAATTATTGTGTTCAGTGTTCTTTGTTCAAGACCTACCTATGTCAGCATGCAGATATACAAGTTTAGCTAGTTCATCTTACCTCTCTTGGACTTAAATTCTTCATTGGTTAAATAAGGAAACTAGATTGTACAATTAAAATCAACTAATATTTATTAAATTCTTACTAGGACTGAAGCATCTGGCTAAATAATTTCTTTGTATAATTTTATTCAATCTTCCATTTTGTAGATGAGAATTCCCTGGTTTAAAGAATTTTAATTAATGCCCATATCCACTAGCTCGTAAGTAGTTGAGCTGAACTTGAATATAATCCTGAATAACTCCCAAAGCCTGCTCTTAACTGCTACACCATCTTGTCTCTGTGTGAAAAATGAGCAAAAGACGAAGAGTTTTTTAACTCTGGAATTCTGAGGACTACCACTACTTTTAGCGCAATAGAGCTGAAGTTCTTATTTTTTTTCAAGGATTAAAATACACAATACTAAAAGAAATGTCTGAGAATGATAATTTAGTATAGTTCTTCAAAGGTGAGTCACTTAGGGTGGGGAATCCCTAATATAAAGGGCTCCTCAAGAGAGCCATAGGGGCTATAAATCTGGTGAGAAACTGCAGTGTGTGCAGAGCACCATGGGCCTCGTCCTGCCAGGAGTTCAATATACAAAGGAAGCCCATTAACAACTGCTGTTCCCTCTGGTTGACACCAGTGAAAAGCTTAGTGATACCAGGGCAGAGAAAGCAGGTTTTGTTCCCTCTGACAGATTGTACTTCCAGCAATCTGGTGAGAGGGGGAGGAAGGCAGGTGTGGAATAAAAATAGATCCCCGTTAATTTTGAAAATGGTGAGAGGAAATTAAAGTAGCATGAGCAAGAGCCAGTCCCACAGGCAGGTAGTTGTGACATGAATGCTGCTGAAATAGAAGGGAAAGTGATTAGAGGAAAGTGTAGAAGGAACTTTCCTTCTGCATCACATCGTGCACTTGTAAGCTCCCTACACTCAACCTAATAGCTTGGTGTGAATTGTAGAAAGTCTAGGACTGATATTCATGGGAGGTATTTGCCATCATTCTCAACTTTGAGGATTCTTTCTTTTTACCATGCACAATTGCATACAATCTTCCCAGGGTATGCAAGACCAGGATGGGTGGGATGGCTATAGGTGGGAGCAGAGTGTCCCAGGAAGACTGAGGTGCTCTTAGGGCTATTTTTCACTTTTCTCACAAAATGGGAATTTTCTCTGCCTAAGAAACATTTCAGAGAAGAAGCTGCTGTGGAACAATGGAAAAGAAATACTAGAGACAAGTCGCTCATGTTTTGCTGAGTATCTAGACAGGTGGAATGAATAAGAGAGGATGCCAAGAGGGAAAATTGAGAAGAAATCCCACTGAACCAGCTCAGAGGGGAAGTAATAAACTTTTATCAAGGGCAACCTGAATTGGGACTGTAGAGGGTATTCAAGAAGGTCTTTCAGTCTAGTTAGAAAGACAAAACATATTCATATGTGGATGTATGTGTCTGCATAAATAAGTGAAATGTCATAGCATGCCATAAAATCTAAAGTGACTTTATTTTAGACAATTAGTGATGCGTGAATTCTGAATGGAGGAATATTAGCAAGATTTATGACAGTCTGAAGATTTTGGCCAACCATCCTGGTTCCCAGCCACCTTCTCTGGCCACCTTCAGTACTCTCTACTTACCCTAACCCTGCAGGGGTAGAGGGGCAGGAATATCTTGGAACATTTCCTCTCACTTACAGATAAACAGGGCTTCAAATCTGTGAAAAATTTGGTTCAGGTTTGGATGCGGGCTCAATATTTTAAAATTTAAAGGATTCAAATTCTGGTTTAAAAATTTAGTCCTATGTGTAGATAGACAAATACTTGTTTCTTGTTTTTGTTTTTCAAATTTTAAATAGCTAGTGAGGGGCTGGGATTTAGCTCAGTTGGTAGAGCGCTGCGCTGCAGTCTCTGAGGTCCCGAGCACCGCAAAAATGGGAGAAGGGCCTGGCAATCCACTCCCAAGGCAATCCTGAAACAGTCAGCCATTGAAAACCCTATGAGGGTCGCTATGAGTCGGATACCGTCTCGACGGCACCTAACAACAACAACAAATGTAGGGTCGCTATGAGTTGGACACCAACTCAATGGCACCTAACAGCAGCTATCATACAAAACAAATAAAAAACATTAAAAGCTGAACCTGGACCTCATTTTTCTCTGGATTTGGGTTCAGGCTCAGGTTCAGAACAATTTTAAAAATGCTTGAACTAGAACAGGTTCAGGGTTCGAGTTCAGGTTTGGTTTGAAGTCCTGCTATATACATATAAGATTTAAACTCAAATTGAACCTAAACTCTCTAAAATTTAGCATATTGCATTTGTACCTGAACCTGAACACAATTTTTCATGAATGTGAATTCCTGTGGTTAAGTTCAATTTTTATGGAATGAAAAGTTTGAAGGGGATGGGAAATATGTCTAGGGAGATAGCAATAGTGATAATGGGAATGTTGAGGTTAGCTAATGTTTAGATGTTGTAACTAAGCACTTTATTTTTTAAATTAATTTATTATTTCAGTTTTTAAAAGTTATATGATATTTTTCTTATTTTATTGGTAATTTTTAATGTACAACTTAATAGCTCTCATTGTGACATTTCCACATATGCATTTCTTTGTGCATTTCTTATGTTAACTTCACCTCTTACCATCTCGTGTCCCTTGTACCCCATCCACTTCCTCCCCACCAATAGCCCCCTTTCTACTTGCCTGTCTTTTTTGTGAGTGTATCTGTCTATATAAGTACTTGCTGATTTTGTCATAAAGACAACATATATGATATTTCTTGTCTTTTCTCCCATAACTTTTTCTTCTTGCCCCCTCCTCCTTTACTTTAGTCTATTATCTTTCCCTAAATAGGCTCCTTTTTACTTTCATGATCTATATGTTTTAATATTGAAAACATATTGAAGTCTAACATCCACACATGAGAGAAAACATGCGATGCTTATCTTTCTGAGTCTGACTTATTTTGCTTAAAATGGTGATCTCTAATTCCATCCGTTTTCCAGAAAATGCTATAATTTTGCCCTTATTTATGGCTCAATAAAACTTCATGGGTATATATACACCACAATTTCTTTATCCACTCCTCTGTGGATGGGCACCTGGCTTGATTGTATATCTTGGCTATTGTAAATAACACTGCAGTAAACATGGATAATCAAGTACATCTGTGACATATTGAATTACATGATTTGGATATGTAACCAGGAATTGTGTAATCAGGATTCCTTTAAGTCTCTTCTGCAGTGCTAGCTTGGTGGTCATGTATTGTTTTCATGTGTACTTGTCTTAGAATGTCTTTATTTCTCCCTAAATTTTAAGTGATGACTTTGATGAATATAATAATCTTGGTTGGCAATTATTTACTTTTAGACCTTGACAGATATCATTCCATCCTTTCCTAGTTTTTAACATTTGTGCTGAGAGGTCTGATGTAATTCTGATGGGTCTTCTTTTGTAAGTGAGTTGTTATTTTTATTTTGCAGGTTTTAATATTGTTTCTTTGTTCTGTAATAGTGGTATTTTAATTATTATGTGTCATGGGGAGCTTATTTTCTGGTTATATCTGTTTAGAGTTCCAAACACTTTTTGCGGTTGGATATCATTTTCTTTCCCCAGATTTGGGAAATTTTCTGCTATAATTTTACTGAATAAGGGTTTTTTTGCCTTTAGTTTTTGTCTCAGCTCTTTCTTCTATCCTGAAGATTCTTAGGTTTGGTTCCTTGATCGTGTCCTAAAGTTCTTGAAAATTATAGTCATGTTCTTCTATTTAAAAAAAATTTTTTTATATCTCAATGTGGTATTTCCTCTACCTTCTCTTCCATCCTTGATACTCTATCTTTTGCTTCATCTAGTCTACTGGTGAACACTTCCATCTGTTTTTTATTTGGTTTATTGAGTTCTTCATTTCCAACATTTCTGTTTTTCTTTCTTTCTTTTTTTTTTTTTTCAAAATTTCAATTTCCTTACTGAATTTCTCATCAATTTTTGCTGACTTTGTCTCTACATTGGTGACTTTCTGACATAGGTCATCTATTGATTTACATCATTCATTTGCTTGTTTGTGCCTTATTTGGAGTCATTGATCATTTTTACAAGTAGACTTTTAAATTCTTTGTCTGACATTTTAACTGTTTCAGTATCTTTGGGTTCAGTGGTTAAGGAATCATGGTCTTTGTGTTTCTGATTTGTGGTTTGTGTATCTGTAGGGATGGGTATTATTTCTTGTTTTATTTGGAGGTCTACTTAGTGGCACATTTCTCTTGATTTCACTCTCTAGTGCCACTCCCAGAAAGGATAACAAACCACTATAACCAAATCTGATATAAAAATACACTTATAATCTCTTGCTAGGTGTGGTGGTGCATGCCTGTAATCTCACTGGCTCAGGATGTGGAGGCAGGAGGATCACAAGTTTGAGACCAAAGGCAGCCTGTATAACTTAGTGAGAGCTTGACTCAAAATAAAAAATAAAAAATGGGCTGGGATGCAGCTCAGTGGCTGACCACTTGCAAAGTATGTGTAAGGTCTGTGTTCAACCAAGTATGACAAAAAAAGAGAAAGAAATTCACTTAAAATTTCTTAAAGTGAACTGCTGCACTACCAATACTCATGGAACAAGGAATGGCAGTAATGATATAGAGTAAGCTGTGAAGTTACAAAATGTTTAGGATGATGGTATAAATATATTCACCTAAAGTAGGAAGGGGGGGTAGAGAAAGAGGAAAAAGCAGGATGCCTTAAGGGTGAAGTAAAAGAAAAGAAATGATGATCTAGAAAGGGAATGAATGTTAGGAAGAGGGAAGGAAAGGAATTAAAGATAAAAAAGATTGCATCATAAAGAAAAAGATATAAAAACAGAATTAGGTAAACATAAGAAGAACAATGCCTGCAGCTATAGCCCTGTGGCATCTGATCCCGTCAGATCTTGGAAGCTAAGCAGGGTTGGGCCTGGTTAGTACCTGGATGGGAGACCGCCTGGGAGCACCAGAAGCTGTAGGCTTGGGAGAAGGACCTGGCAACCCCCTCCCAAAAATCAATCTGCCATTGAAAACCCTATCTATGCACAGCAGAGAAGCACTGACAATAGTGTTTCCCCTGTTGTACAGAGGGTCGCTATAAGTTGGATACCGACTGGACGGCACCTAACAACAACAACAACAACAACAACAACAACAACAACAACAACAACAAGAAGAAGTAGGATTCCTAAAAGATTTAAAAGTATAGTAAATAGAAAAATAAGATACACAGGCAGAAAAAGAGTCTCTGTAGTTCCCCTCAGGAAATAGAGTTGTTTCTTCTTGAGGGGTGGGGCTTGCTTTTGAGCAACTTTCCCAAGCATCTTTCTGCCTAAACCTCTCAGCGTGTTAATGTCCCATCTCTTCCCTTACTGCAACTGCCGGCTGTGGCTCTGTAGCACACTGTGGCTTTGGCAAGTCACCTTGAGGCTTTCCACCAGTGATAATTCTTTGTTTTCAGGCCCCCTGGTAATCTCAGTCTCACATAATAGGTTCCTCTCAAGATGGTGCTTGGTCATGGCCCTCGGAAACATTGAGCATCTCCAGTGTTGAATTCCCCAGTTAGGAAGAGCCACTGTTTCACCACGTCTCTAGAAGAGTTCAAGGGCTTCAAGGATTGTGGGTTTTCCTGTGGGACTGCCAGTCTGATTGACAGGGTTGTGTGGCTCACCTCTTTGGATGAGGGCTCCATTTCCCCTCCCACATGGGAAGTCGAGGCTGGAGATATGTCCTGCTTAGTCTCTTTCACTCTTCAGCAATCTGGGCCCATCTCACAATCTCCTCTGTGGTTTCTGTGCTTCTCTTGACCTTCTTTCTTTGGAAAAGAGTGCTTTCCTTCCTACTGCAACTTCTTTGTTACACAGAGGATGCCTTTAAGCCACCATCTTGTACAAGAAGTCTCTAAGCACTTTAAATGCATTAGGAATTATGTTTTCAACAAATCTATGAGGTGGTAACAAAAATAACAACAATAATAAAATCAACAATGATGGTCTTAGTCCTTCTAAGTTCCTAAGGAAAGAGAACCTTAGGGAAAAGTCTTCTGTATTATTATTTTATTAGGAAGAGCAATCTCAACTTGAGAGAGGGATCATTGTGCAAACACTGTGATGGCCAAGGAGAGGGGCTGGTTAATCTGCACAGATAGGTTTTTCTGTCTGGTTGTTGGGAATCCTCTCTGGTGAGTGCTCATTGATGAACATCAACATGAGAAACACAGTGTTCCCTTCCACTGTTGTTGTTAGGGGCTGTAGAGTCAGATCTGACTCATAGCAACCCTCACAGGGTTCTCAATAGCTAATTGTTTTGGGATTGCTTTGGGATTGAATTGCAACATCCTTCTTCCACTTTTGCAGTGCTGGGGATTGAACTCAGAGCCTCAGAAAGTGCAGGGTAGCACTCTACCAACTGAGCTAAACCATAGTCCTCGGACTACCCATAAACCTCTCCCCCCAAATCCCTTGTCTGTAGCCTTCTAGTCTTCTTACTTCTAGCCTGTAACAAGTCAAGTCATTTGCTACTGCTTGGGAGTGTATGTATCATTCCTATCAGCCATTTATCTCCATATACAAATTAGATTATCAAGTGTGGTGAATAGAAATATGCTCACTAAGATGACTTGCTTTTTCCTTTCACCTTTAGGGCCACTCTTGGGTGAAGTAGTGGGTCACTTTTTGTTAACACCAGCATATTGCCCTGATTGATCTGTAAATCAGTCCTGAGCTTTTGCTTTTCCTTTAGTTTATCATAGAGAATCCTTAGTGAGGTCAAGGTTGTGAGTTAAAGAAGAGGCTTCAGTGCAATAGAAGTCAAGGACATAGGGCTTAGGTCTCTGTTCAACTAATTTAATCATACTTTCTGGGCTTGCTTTATTTCTATTAAGACCTTGCTGCACACCGAGTATTACTTTACAAATGATGAGTAATTTTCTGCTGCAGAAGGCTTAGCTGTACTGCAGCATGCTAGGAACTTGTACTGTGCCTCTACTGTTTGGGTATGCCAAAGATTTTAGACATCCTTGATGTCCAGCTATGGATATCTTTAGTGACATTAGATCTTCTGGGCCACACAACTTTCACCACAGCCTATATCTCCCTCAAAATTAAGTCACTTGATACATGAAGCAAATATACTGTTAATATTTTCAACTATGACATATACAACATTTGGAGTCCAAAAAGACCATTAAGTGATTATTTTAGGATTTAAGTGTTGAAACAATGTGTCTTTTACCTTAGATGATATGCAATTGCATATCATCAGACTACTGCACTCCTTAAAATCTTGCTGATGTGGGAGGCCCCTTGAACCACCCTAGAGTTTTTTTTGCATCTTCCACCATAATGTATCTTTCTAGAGTATCCAAAGTACAAATACCACATTAGTCCAATTAGCATGACATTATCAATATAGGGGGATATATTCTGTGAAATATATTCTGTGAAATATCAAGATGATCGAGGTCCTTATAAATTATCTTTTGATAGAGAATAAGAGAGTTAGTTTGGTTTTTATGCAGGAGAATTAAAATATAATTCTTTCTCTCCCAATGAAATCAAATAACATTTTATCCTTTCTCTCGAAGAGGATAAAGAATGCTTCACCATGTCCAGAGCTGCATAGCAAGTGCCTGAGGCCATATTGTTTTCCTCCAGGACAGATACCATATCTGGAAATAGCATTGGCACCGTGGGCTCCCACCTGGCTAAGCTTATGATAGTCTACCATTTGTCACATCTCATTTGGTTTTCTCAAGTGCTGAAACATATGATGGAGTGTATCATCCCTGTTTCTTTTAAATCTTACAAGGTAGCGTTAATCTCTAAAATTCCTATTGGGATGTGATGCCAATTCTTACATTATTTTGGCTAAGACTGGGGCAGTTTTGGAGGCTTCCACTTGATCTTTCCTATCACGATGGCCCTTATTCCATAAGTTAGAGAACAAATATGGGGATACTTCTAACTGCTAGGTATATTTATCAAATTAAACACTTTGGACCCTTTTTGATATAGTCTTGGGGCACAACTACATTTATAACCTGTCTTCTACAGACAATCACTTTAAACAGAGACTCATGACAACATTTTATGTTTCTTCTTATTAGTTGGAACTCATGTTCTGTATTTCACAATCCTTGAAAAAATCTGGATATTCTGAAAATTTCTTTCTTTCTTTCTTTCTTCCTTTTTTTTTTTTGCCTTATAATTACCCTTCAGATCTTTTGGGGGAATAATTGGGGAAATATTCATTGAATAAACTTGTGGTGGGTTATATAGTTCTTACTTAAGAAGATCTACCTTCTTCAATAAATGGACTCTGAGTCTAGGAATGAGAGAAGCAATTCCCTACAGATAATAATGGACAACTATAATCTGAAATTGATTTACACTAAGGAGGTAATGCCTGATTTTAGGGGTTAGTCATTCCAGGGGTCTTTCACTTCCTTCCTTGGATGGTTTTGTTGGGACGTTAGAGAAATCCTGGTTCTGACTGTAATAAATCTCATTACATTTTACTTTAAATTCTATTTCAGATTGATGCTGGTCCAGAAGATTTGTTTGATTTCTTGGTATTTCAGGTGGATTGCAGCAAAGCAACATACTAGGATGTTCTTAAATCTGTGCAAAAGTACACAGTAGGCCCTGTATACTTACACCTATCAGAGAGTTTGGTTGAATACTCCACTACAGTTTCCATGAATGGAACTTCTATGCTTAACATCTTCTACCAAAATAACATTTTTTTCCTGATCTTAAAAGAAATCCTAAAGAACAAGTAAAAATTTTCACACCAAAGAATAACATTTTATAATTATAATTATGTTACACAAAAAGGCTCTAATAAACTTTAGGCAAGTGCTTCCTATTTTATTTTCAGTGCAAACAATTTATAAGCAGAACTGTCCTCTTGACATGATAATGAAAGAGCAGTCACACATGTCAGCTGGGGCAATTATATTCTTCAGATGTCTGCCGCAAGTAGTATATGATTCCTTCCTGCTGACACCTTATCAACTGTGACATGCATATTAAAAAGAACACCCAAGAGAGCTAACTTTAAAAACCTGAGTACTTTCAAGAAGTTCCATCTGTGTCAAAAAGTCTTGTATCTCATCTTCTATGATGATCCTTTCTTTGCTAACTATTTTTCTTGAGCCTCAAGTAGAAAGAAAGCACAGAAACATATTTTGATAGTAAGCACAGGCTAATGATTCAGGCCCTTAAAAGTACCCTGACTTATTTTCTTAGTGAATATCAACTCTGGAGTCAAACAGATCCTAGTTTTTGACTTTAGTCAAGGGACAAACTTTGAGCTTCAAATGTAAAAAGGTAAATATAATTGTAGGGAGAATTGCATAAGAAAATAAATACTGGCACATCAAGCTTAGGGGCTGTCATAGGAACACTGAGACGTTGGTTCTCCTCCTGATCGCTGTTTTTCTTTATAGACAAAGTCTTGCTATGTTGCTCAGGCTGGCTTTGAACTTGTGGTGATCCTCCTGTCTCAGCCTCCCTAATGCTGGGATTATAAGTATGTGCCATGTTGCCTGGCATCTCCCTGTCCCAGGTTTTAGCAGGACCCAGATGGTGCCTGTCTTATGTGTGCCCTGGATGTTACCTATAGAGTCTTTTAGCCCTGGGGTCATTCTTTCCAGGAAGACAAACAGGGGCTGACAGCACTGGAGTGCTTTGCCTCCTTCTATGCCAAAACAGCGGTCTGTAGGTTACACATTTTCTCTCTGCCCCTCACTTCCCATCTATCGCCTCTCAGGACCTAGGTGAGCTGACTCAGTTCCTCTATGTTTTTACTAGGCATCATCAGCATCGACTACCCATTGGTTCCCAAGGTGTGCATATCCTCATCAGTCATTGTCTTCCTGAGAGGGCAGTTCCTCTCACCATCCAAGATGACTCTCTTCTGGTGCCCCACTCCTTAGATGTTCCAGGAAACAGCAGCCAGGTGTCCTCTTTTCCCCTCCTTACCCAGTGCAGCCTGCATAAATCCTTTAAGCAGATATTTGCAGGTTGAAGAAGATTTTGGGATTCCTCTGCAGGCCTTCTCAGAGCATTGTTTTTGGATGGTCATTGCGCTATTTTGTTATGAATAACCTAAATCTCTTCTTAACATCTCAAATCTTGTCCTTTCTTATTCAGCTTGCTTTTGGCACCAAAATTCATCAGGTATAAGCCATCTCTTTTTTAGCTTTGATTCAATTTAACAGAAAGAAGTATTTCTTACATGAAAGGTTAATCACTTTTGTTGCTCTATTCTGAATTCTCTCAAGCTTGACTGCCTCCTTTTTTAAAGTTTGGGGAATAAATTGCACAATGTTCTAAAGAAGAATTTGCTGTTAAAGAAAACTTGTATCTGGGCCTTTGGTCAGCATATTACTTTACTGAGTCCCTGGAATCTGTTACATTTTTTTCTTCTACCAGAGCATCATGTTGTTAGCCAGTGTTCAAAAACCTCTTGCTCTAGTTGGTTAATGTCTAATAATCTCTCCAGTAGCTATGAGATTAGCATTTCACTATCATGAGTTTATTCAGTCATATTTGTGGTGTGTGTGTGTGTGTGTGTGTGTGTGTGTGTGTGTGTGTGTGTGTATGGAGAAAGGGAGAGCAGAGAGATTGAGAGAAGAGAAATATGGTACCATTTATGTGTATATGTATGTGTGTATTTTCCCTAGAGTTATTTTCTTGTCCCTTAGTTATAGTAGAAAAACATTCTGTTATCAAATCAGGAGTACCAAGTTCTTGTTCTGACTGAAACCAACTTCTTGTGTGATCTTGGGAAAGCAGTGACTCAACCTCTTTGGGTCTTAGAATCTCCATCTGTAAAAGGAAAAAGTAGGACTAGATCTATAAATCCAGGGGGCTATTCTGTTTTGTATTTTATACTTGTCTTTCCATAAATTAACCAATGCTTCTCTCCTAGGACCTTCCCCAGAATATGGGGTATGATGGTGAGGAGGAATTGCCTCATACTTCAAGCTTTTGTACATGTCAGGGGGAGGGAGAGGCGGTAACATTTGGTCAGTCAGTAGAGAACCAGGAAGTGATACTATAATTGTCATGCATTTACCTACAAATTGGGATGTAAGCTTTCCAGCATCACACACTTCTCTCCTCTAATCATCATTTAAAAATGAAAGCAGCAAGCCCTATACAATACCTTCCCTTCCATATTGACAGCATATTTTTTTTTGGCTTCCTTATTTAAGATTGTCCAGGTCTATCATCTTAACCAAATTATGCAGCCTGAGGTGTAAAAGGGATAAGTATACTATTCTGACTTACTTTTCCAGAGAAGGCACACATGATTATTTTCTATGAATTGTGATTTTGACAATTTTGTTCAAATTTTGTAGATATAGACTTGAGTGTGATCCTCAGCAATACAACTTACCAGCTATGAAATGAGCTTGGATAACTCATTCCATCTCTGTCGGGTATGTGTTTTTCCATTTTTTAGATGAAAAAAATAGCTACTTGGTAGCATTGTTGCAGAAGTAAAGGAGGAAGGAGAGTAATAGACAGTGTATGTGTAATTCCTAGTTCACAGTGGCTACTCTGGCATTCTTATGTTTGTGTTCAACTACATCTGTAAAGGATGGAAGTAGGTGTAGACCTCTTTCTGGAAATAATGACTTAAGTAAGATACGTCAGGTCAATAACAAGAAAGCCCTCTGGGTTTCCAGACCAAGTAAGTTCTTGAAGTTTGTCTTAGGTTCTCCTCCTGCTCTCTGCTTCTTAAGTAGCTAAATCTACCAATGTTCAGAAGCCAAAGCTTCACTGAGCTTGGGAGATAATTATTTCTGGCTCTCCCATTCCTGCTGTCCTTGTTTAGATAGCTAGAACTTCTGTTAAATTAAATCGGGATGATTTGTAACTTCTGACGCTGTTTGATTATACTTGTTAGTTCTTAATTTTCTGAATGATTATAAATCAATCATTTGGTGACCTGTTCTAGAATCACCTGGGATTAGTTATGTTAAGATGACTTTTTATCTTCAGGTTAGCTGACTGGAAGATGTCCATATTTATGCCTTTTTCCAAGAAAGGGGATCCAATCAAATGCGGAAATTATCAAAAAATGTCAATATCACATGCAAGTAAAATTTTGATAAAGATAATTCAAAAGTGACTGGAACATTATATAGACAGGAAACTGCCAGAAAATCAAGCTGGATTTAGAAGAAAGTGTGGAACCAGGGACATCATTGCTGGTGTCAGATGAATATGAGCCAAAAGCACAGAATACCAGAAAGATGTTTATCTGTGTTTTATTGACTATTCAAAGGCATTTGGTTGTGTGGATCATAACAAATTATGGAGAACATTGCAAAGAATGAGAATACAGAGGACTTAATTGTACTCACAAGAATCTGTGCATGGACCAGGAGGCAGTCGTTTGAAAACAACAGGAAAACATTGCCTTGTTTAAAGTCAAGAAATGTATCTTTTGAATTATAGTACTGGAGATGTCTACTGAATATACCATGGTGCGCCAAAAAACACACACACAAAAAACAAAAAACAAAAAACCCCCAACAGATCTGCCCTTGAAGAAGTGCAACCAGAGTGGTCCTCGGAAGCAAGAATGGCCAGACTGCATCTTACATATTTTGGACATGTAGTCAGGAAAGATCAATCCCTAGAGAAAGAAGTCATGCTTGGGAGAGTGGCAGGTAAATGCAAAAGAGGAAAACCCTCCACCAGATGGATTGACACAGTGTCTGCAACAATGGGCTTAAACATAAATAAGATTGTGTGCCTGGCACAGAATCGGGAAGTGTTTCAATCTGCTGTACATAGGGTCACTATGAGTTGGACTTGACTCGACGGCACCTAACAACAACAAAATGTGTGCTTCATGGCTCTATCTTTTCACTGTACCCCTTTAATCTCTATGCTGAGCAAATAATCCAAGAAGCTGGACTTTTTGAAGAAGAACACGGCATCATGATTGGAGGAAGTCTCATTAACAACCTGCATTATGCAGACAACACAACTCTGCTTGCTGAAAGTAAAGAGGATTTGAAACGTTCACTGATGAAGATCAAAGTGCAGATTATGCCTCAACATCAACAAAACAAACATCCTTACAACTGGATCTGTATGCAACTTCACGGTAAATGGAGAAAAGATGGAGGTTGTACAAGATTTTGCTTTA
>VMDO01031140.1:0-20436 GCA_007922755.1 Pedetes capensis
AAAAAAAAAAAAAAAAAAAAAAAAAAAAGAGGTCCTGGGGTGCAGCGTGGCAGTCCAGCACCTACCAGACAAGCAGGCATAGAGCCCTGAATTCAAATCCCCATAGAAGGAAAGAAAAGAAGAAAAAAAAGAAAAGAAAGAAAATTATAGTACTAATAAAATTAAGATAAAAATTTTTAAAAAGTAAAATACAAAGAAAAGAAAAAAAATAGAATAAAATATAAAATTCCAGACCTCATGCATAGACTCTCCCCCATACATATAACAACTCTTGTAGTCAGGTGCAGTGAAGGATGCCTGGAATCCCTGTGACTTGCGGGATGGGGGCAGGAGGGTCTCAAGCCCAAAATCTGTGCAGCCCAACAAGAGCCTATCTCAAAAAGCAAAAAATGTATGGGCTGGGGCCACAGAGTGTCAGTCCAGCTTCCACAACGGAAGCAGGCTCAAGACCCTGTTAACAGTAAAAACATATTATCTTGAGGATGGAGTCTGAACTAATTATTACACCCAGTTCGACCAGGTGGATTCCATAATGCAGAGTGCAATGTTCCCAATAGAGCTCAGGGTGGCAGTATTTCCACACAATCCGCAGTAACCATAGGTTTCATTGGGTCCATATAGCCAAGCTCTTCATAACAATCTGGATTTAATTGGGGTCCCGAGTGCCCAAAGAGACTGTTCCACGAAACACTCCGAGACTACTGTACTGTTTGAGAGGCAGTGGAACCTGTGGGATCTTCCCTGAAGTTCTCCCTGTCCCATGTAGATCGGGTGCCAATTCCCCAAATCAGAGATTTTGTCCCCACAACCTTGTCCTGTGCTGTAGTTGCGCTTGGAAATTCTCCGCCAGTGGCGAACTGCTCCGCCGTTTCCGCCGGAAAGGAGCTCCCCGGCCGCATGCGACTTAGCCGCCTCCACAAGCCCCAGACCTCTCCGCAGCACAGTGGGGTAATTTGGGCTCACCTCTGATGTGTCTGGGATCCGGGCATATGTGTGCCCAATTTTCTGTGGAGTTCGCGACCGTAGGCCTGACTTGCCGCAACAGAAGGGAGGGGAGCCGCGTCTTAGCTCTAGACGCCGATAGCTGGCACTGGCTTCCCGTTCGCTCCGCGGCCACTATGGAGGGCGTTTGTGGGCCCCCTCATGGTGACTCACCTAGGATCTGCAGTCTGTGTCCCGCAGGCGTGGTGAGAGTGTGCTGCCAAGGTTGCACTCCGTGTTGGGTCCCGGCCCGTGGGTGCATGTGCGTGAAATCCCCTCTAAGTCTCTGGGATTCTATCCACTGTCTTTGTGATGGCGAAATGGCAGCGGTCCCGCTGCTGGCCACTGTGTAGCTCCTCTGAAGCCTAATCCTTGATTTCAGTGTACGCCTAGTTTCATTCTCTATCTCTCAAACTAAATTATCTCTGTTTCTATTTATTCAATTTGATTTTTAAACCCCTAATCGAGGCTTCTTATTGCTCCGGAACAGAAGGTGTGTGTTATCTGTCCGCCATCTTGACTCCCTGTCCAAGAATGTAATTTTGGAAGCCCCCTCCCCGTGAGGCCCACCTTAGTCTCAACTGTTGCTACCCCCAATAATACACTACCATATTTATGTGGCAATATAAACTAATCTATCAGTTGATGATTTGTGTTATCCCAGGGTCTCACTTGTCAGGGATTGGGAACCAGATGCAGGAAGAAGTTAAGGGTATCTTGTTGTTGTTGTTAGGTGCCGTCAAGTTGTGTCCAACTCATAGCAACTCTACGTACAATAGGCAAAACACTATTGTCAGTGCTTCTCTGCTGTTCATAGGGTTTTCAATGGCAGATTGATTTTTGGGAGTCAGTTGCCAGATCCTTCTCCCAAGCCTACAGCACCTGGTATTACCAGGCTGTCTCCCATCCAAGTACTAACCAGGCCCGACCCTGCTTAGCTTCCGGGATCTGATGGGGTCTGACACCACAGTGATACACCTACAGGCAGAAAGTGTTGCCCAAGCTGTCCTCGAACTCATGATCCTCCTGCCTCATCCTCCACAGCTTGTTGATTACTGGTGTGCGACATCACAACCGGCAAGGGTATTTTAGGATCCACCTAAGCAGACTGAGTAAGTGGCGATGCCATGGTCTATAAATAAGTGGCGATGCCATGGTCTAAAAATAAGCTTAAATAAAGAAGGATGATTTAACAAAAGCCAAGAGGGGGCTATAGTTCACAAAGAGTTTAGAAAATCATAAACTAGAAAGTCACTATTTTCCAGTGTTTCCAGGGTAGGAGATGATGCCATGATAAGTAGATAAATTTATGCTGTGGAGCAGGTTCATTATTGGAATGGAAAAGGAAGGAAGATCCATTGAGGTTACCAACAATTTGCAAATATGGCCTATCCTTGTGTATTACCTATTTTTATTCTGATTCTATATTTTGCCAAGCAACATCTGATTGTTTAATATTTTATGATTAAAGTAGCATTTGTGCATATCAGGAAACTTTAAAAAAGAAAAAAGTATAAGGAAGAAAAGAAAACCATCCGCAAACACACAACCCAAATAAAATCAAAGTATATTTTGTGTCTTTTAATGGTATGTTTATAATATCTGATATATCTTATTATTGTTAAAGTGATACAATTTAGAGGCTATAAAATATTCTCTTTTGTACATTTAGTTTTCATTTGTTGGTATTATGAATGACATTATATGGTCATTCATGTCACAAATATTTGTTTTTCCATTTCTTAAAATAGATTCTTTAAAATGGGATTACTTGGTGAAAGAACACTAACATTTTTAATCCCTTAATACATGTTGCCAAACAGGCTTCTAGAACTATTATACAGATTTAATTCTTAATAACAGTTCTTAAAAATTCCAGTTTTGAGCTGGGTGCAGTGATGCACGCCTGTAATCCCAGCGGCTGGGTAGGCGGAGGCAGGAGGATTGCAAGTTCGAGACCAGAGGTAGCCTGTGTAATTTAGCTAAACCCTGTCTCAAAAAAAGTAAAAAAATGGGCTGGGCGTGCAGCTTAGTGGTCCAGCATTTGCAAAGGATGCAAGTGTGAGGCCCTGGGTTCAACCCCAGTACCCTAAAAAAAAAAAAAAAAAAAAAGAAATTCCAGTTTTTAGTCCATCCTTGATAAAAAAAGACATTACCTGGTTTTTAGACATTGACATTTTGGAGAAAAAAAGTTATAGTGTTGTTTTAATTGCATTTCTTTGCTTGCCAGAGAGCTTGAAAATTGCTCATACATGTATTAGTCATTTGTTTTTCTATTACTACAAATTATGTTCTTGCCTTATGCTCATTTTTCTATGTAGCTCTTGATATCATCCATATTGCTTTATTTCATGGCATTTATATGTTAAAAATATTAATCATTTACCTACCATATTAATTGCCAGTACTTTTCTTGCTTGCTTTTGTCATTTAGCTTGTTTTTCATTCTTTTATATCAGATGTTTGATTTTTTTTATATAAACAAAGCTATTTTCTTTCTTTGTATTTTATGGTTTTCAGCTTAAAAACAATTTCCTTTTTTTAAGTAAGGTACATGTTTACCTACTATTTCTTCTTCTTATGTTCACATTTTAACAATTACCTCAGTGCACCTGCAACTTATTTTAGTGGCAAGGTGATGACTACTGTTTTTCTCTAATACTGATTTTGCAGGTCATTTACTAAATATATCCTTTCTGCACTGGGTGGCTATGGTATGGAATGGACTGGAGTGGAACAAATTGTCACAAGAAAGCAAGACCAAATGCACATAGAAATCTGCAACAAAAGCCAGGTGAGCAGGTATTCACATGAACTCCCAATTCAGGTATGTTTGCATGAATTATGTACAGTAGCCAAATCTGCTTGATATCAGCAACTACATAGGTGGAAATATTGGGAAATCAGAAAGGTTCCTGAAAGGTGTAGAGCTCAGTTCTTCAAAATCTTAAATATGTTTGCATAGGAAAGTGTAGCTGACTGGTTTGAGAAGAGAAAAACTTGGAGAGTTCTTTGCATCATCCAATTTGTGTGAGCGACAGAGTGGATTGGGCCATATGAGCTTAGACTCCTGCAGAAGGAATCTATGCACAAGGAGAAACTGCTGGGCATAGAATCCACACTGAGGAGAATACAGACAACACAGGCGAGAGAAAAGGTACATCCCAGATTTGGTTTCCAAGGAAAACAAATCCTGAAACAAGGACTTGTGGACAGATGGTTTATTTGGGATGAGATCCAGGGAGTAGGAGAGTGTCACTGGTTAAGTGAATAAGGAAAATCCAATAAAAAGTGCTTAACGTGGGCATGGTGGCACATGCTTGTAATCTCAGCCCTCAGGAGGCTGAGGCAGTATTATAAGTTTGAAGCCAGCCTTGCTACACAGTGAGACTCTGTCTCAAAACCAAAACAAAACCAAAACAAAGTGACTCATGAGCAAATATGGCATAGTTGTAAAATTCTGATTAAATAGAAGGTATTTGCTTTGCATGCAGTAATTTGATTTTTGGCCCTTTCAGTGTTGCCTTGCCCTATTTATACTGGCTGTTTTGAGAACAGAAAAACTTGGAGAGTTCTTTGCATCGTCCAATTTGTGAAAGTGGGAGAGTGGACCTTTGTTGTTGTTGTTAGGTGCCGTCAAGTTGGGGCCAACTCATAGCAACCCTACATACAATAGAATGTAACATTCCCCAACACTGTGCCATGCCTGGCACTACGTCAGTGCTTCTCTGCTATTCATAGAGTTTTCAATGGCTGATATTTTAGGATTGTTTTGGGAGTGGGCTGCCAGGTCCTTCTCCTGTTTTTACTGTGCTAAGATTGAACTCAAGACCTCAGAGAGCGCAGAGTAGCACTCTACCAACTCCACCCAGCCCCTCAGTTGAACCTAGGGTTGGCTTTTTAAATGAATATTCAAAGAATTTAATGATCACACTCCTTATCCAATCTTATTCACAAGGGGTCCCTTTCAGAATTTCTCATATTGCAAGTAAGTCAAGGCCAGTTGGTAAGATGTGGTTTTACAGGTAACTCTATCCCCTTCTCCTCTCCTGCTTAGGTCTTGAGCATTCAAACCCACCATCTGTTCTTCTTTTTGGCTGGCATGCCAGAGGAGTTGCTGGAAGGACTATCTTTGGGCAAGAAGATGAGCAGTTCAATAGCAAGGGCTCAGATGAACAGGCTTGGCTCAATCTCTTTTTGAAGAAGAATTTATGCTTTTGTGGGCCTTAAAATGAAAATCATAAAGGGAAATTTAGAGAGGCAGCTAAGCAGACTGCATTGTCTGGATAATAATAACAGTCTTCATTGGTGCCCTTGGAAGCATATGTTGTTGTTGTTAGGTGCCATTGAGTTGGTGTCTGACTCATAGCGACCCTCTGTACAACAGGCGAAACAGTATTGTTAGTGCTTCTCTGCTATTCGTAGAGTTTCCAATGACTGAAAGCATACGCAACTGAATTCTTCTCAGCTTTCAATGCCTTAAGCCTCCAGAGCTGTAGGCTCAGAGTTCCCTGGGCCACTCTCCCCACATGAAGAGGAAATCTTCAGGACACACAGCTTCCCTAATCACTCTGAAGACTGGGTGTGGTAATGGAGATATTTTTCAGGGAGGCCACAAAGATTCTTGGTGAATTAGAAAGTCAAGAAGTAAAACCTTTCTCTGATCCTTATGCCCAGGATTCATTTTCAAAGGGAGAAAATGAGTATTTGGGCTCCAAGGCATGGCATTGCCTCTTCAACTGACCTGGTAGGTAATTTTGCCCAGACAGAGAGCATTCTGACGTAGCATTTGGGAAGGTACCCGATAATAATAGTAGCAACACCAAGCATGATAACTGCTATCATCTTATTAAGCACAGACTGTATTCTAAGTACTTACAAGTATCATTTCTAATTCTTTCAATGAGAAGCACATTAGTTTTCACTAATGCTTTATAAACATGAAAAAGAAATCAGGGGGTGCTAAAGAAATTTTTCAAAATCATATTACTGATGCAGATGCTAAGCCAGGTCTATTTGGAATGAAAGCTCAAGTTTTTATCCACTTCTGTTTTTTTTGTTTTGTTTTGTTTCATTTTTTGTTTTTTTCTTCTAGTACTGAGGGTTGAGCCCTGGGCCTCACACATGCTAGGCAAGTGGTCTACCACTGAGCTGCACACCAAGCCCATTTTTAATTTTTTATTTTGAGACAGGATCTCACTAAATTGTGCAGGTTACTTCTGGCCTCAAACTTACAGACTTCCTGCCCTGGCCTCTTGAGTCACTGGAATTATAGGCATGCACCAACATGCCTAGCTATCATGATTGTCTTGGATAGACTAAATTCTAGCCACCATCTGTTGAATTAATATCATACATTGCTGCCAATTTGGCAAAGTAGTATTACCATCAACCATATTTTGTGAATGGTGAGGCAAAGGCTTGTGAAAGATTAAAAATTAGCCTAAGGGTACATAGCAAATAATCTGGAAAATTTAGATTCAACTCCAGGACTGTGGACTCCAGGTCTATCCTTCTTTTCTCTTCAAGCTACAGTGACATTTGGAACTGCTTTGTTGTGAAAAGAAGAAATATGTTTGTTAAGGAGAGAGTTTCTCTGGTCTTCCAGATAGACCTAGGACTTCATGTCAACTTTATTTTATTTTTTCAAGAAAATTTATATGAAAGAAAGAAGAAAGGAAGGGGGGGGAGGACATATTTCCCTGGAAATGGGATGCTTTCAAGCTTAATGTATCTTGTGCTAATGCAGAATTTATCACCTAAGGCAGTTGGTTGGCCTGGTGGAGGCAGAGGAGTGCAAGGAATTTCAAAAGCCCAGCATCATTCAAGGCATGGGAAGTCAATTCTAGGAGCTGAATTTCACATCTTATGAAAGGAATATTTAGAGGGGTCATGGAGAATATAACTTGCCTTCAAAAACAACACAAACAGTGTAGTTTCAGAATGTTGGTGCATGTTTTATATTCCTGTGGGTCCATTACATTTAGTGAGACTGTAGGGCAGATCCTGGCTTGAATTTATAGTCTGTGTGCTGCTTGACCAAGGTGTCCATTGACAGATGAATGGATAAAGAATATGTCTCTCTCTCTCTCTCTCTCTCTCTCTCTCTCTCTCTCTCTCTCTCTCTCTCACACACACACACACACACACACACACACACATTTATCCGCTCACAAACAATGAAGTATTATTCAGGGTTAAAAAAGACTGAAAGCTTGTTATTTGCAGAAAAATGGTTGGGACTGAAAGACATTATGTTAAATGAAATAAGCCAGACACAGAGAGACAAATGCTGCATATTCTTTTTCATATGTGGAGCTAAAAAATGATCTCAAAGCAGAGGAAAGAAAATAGAAATTACTAGAGGCTAGGGAAAGCAGACAAGTACCAAAAGCTGAGAAGAATTTCTAGTGCCCTACAGCATAGTAAGGTAACTATAGTTCATAATAACCTATTATATTTTTTAGGAGAAATGTGAAGAGAAGAGCTTGAAGGCTCCAAACACAAAGAAATGATTAGGAGATGAAAATTATAACTACCCTGATTTGATCAATGCATATTGCATGATGTATTGAATTATCAAGTGCACCCCATAAACATGCACAATGATCACATGTCAATTAAAAAGAAAACATAAAATGAACTGAAAGGAGGTAGAAGACAACTTAGGACAAAGAGAGGGTACAATAGACCCTTGAGATCAAAGGCAACTCTGCAAGAAGAAGGTATTTTCCTAAAGTATTGCCTCTTTTCAACAGGCACCAAAAGACCTCAAACCGTATGTCTACCCTTCATTACTTACTGTTCAGTAGGGGACCAGAGGAGATCATGGTTACTCAGTTTGTTACTTGGAAGTTAATTAAGAAGTTAAGTCAATGTCATTTTGTTGGAGTTCTAGAATTTTGAGGATCTGAACGGGCAGGCTGTAGTCAAAGTTCAGGATAGGAGCAACAAACAGATAGGGACTCATGATGGGTGTAACTGTGAGGTTTAGGGCCCTTGACCAAATGTACTCTTTGAATGCTATTTGTGATAAGAGCATCAGAATAGAGAAAAAGACTCCTGGACATCTTGGTAAAGTAGAATGAGCAATTGAGATCATAGGGTGATGCTGGGGAGGTTTAGGCCATTCAGTCTAGTCTGAGAGAAGTTGGAGCAGGCAACTGATACATGAGTACAGTGTGTAGTGAGGTAGACACTGGAATGAAGCAATTTTTGAAATCTAGTGTTGATAACAAAGGTGGCTTAATGGTTTGTAGATAATGTGTGTGTGTGTGTGTGTGTGTGTGTGTGTAGGGTGGGGAGCTGCAATGTGGAACAATGACACATGGATTTTATCTATTCAGGATAGTTGGGCATGTGGGAAGGGTACTGGTTTTGCAAAACCACAAGTCAGTTTTTCTCACTATCCTCCTCCCCATTCCTTTTGCTCTAATCATTGAATCACAGTTGACTATTTGCTACAGATCGTCACTTTATTTCTTCCGAGTCTGTTTCATTGCTTGGTACCTATGATTGTACTAATTGGAGTATCTGGCCATTAATTAAAAACAAACAGACATGGAATGCCATTGTTTGAATCTGTTTTCTGTTGCTTTAAAAAAATATCCAAGACCAGGTAACTTATAAAACACATAAGTTTATTTAACTCACAAGTCTGTGGTGTGGGAAGTCCAAGGGCATCTGCTTGGCATCAGGTGAGGGCCTTCCTGCGGCATCACAACATGGTGAAGACATCACACGTTAACACAGCAAATGTGTGAGCACTGATCTCTCTCTTATTCCTCTTCCTTCTCTTCCTCCTTGTCTTCCTTCTCCTCTTCTTCTTCCTCCACCTCCTCTTTCTTTTTCAGTATTTGGGGTTGAACCTAGAGCCTCACACATGTTAGGCAACAATTCTACCACTTAGCTGCACCCTCAGCTCCCTTTTCCTTTTGAGATAGGGTCTCATTAAGTGGCACAGGCTGCCGTTAGCCCTAAACTTGCATTCCTCTTGCCTCAGCCTCCCAAGATATCTATCTATCTATCTATCTATCCATCCATCCATCATCTATCTCCTGATTTTCCCTTAAGGGCAAAACATATGATGTTTCCCTTTGTTTCCCCATTACCCTTTCTTATTCCTTCCCCCTCTTCTCTTCAGTCTCTTTTATCTGCCTAACTACTCTTCCTCTACTTTCATGATCTATATATTTTAATGTTGAATATATATTGGAATCTAACATCCACATATAAGAAAAACATGCGATGTTTGTCTTTCAAGGTCTGGCTTATTTTGCTTAAAACGATGATCTCTAGTTCCATTCATTTTCTAGCAAATGCCATAAATTCATCCTTCTTTATGGCTGAATAAAACTTCCTGGTGTATATATACCATGCTTTCCTTATCTGTGAATCTGTTGCTGGGCGCCTAGGTTGATTCAATACCTTGGCTGTTGTGAATAGTGCCACAATAAACATGGATGAGCAGGTTTTTCTGTAGTATGTTGACTTGTATTCCTTTGAATATATACCCAGGAATGTGCAGCTGGGTCATATGGCAGTTCTATTTTTAGTTTTTTGAGGAACCTCTGTACTTATTTCAATAGTGGCTGCAGCAACATAAATTATCACCAGCAGTATATTAAAGTTCCTTCCTTCCCATATTGTTGCCAGAAATTGTTGTTTGTTTTGTTGATGGTAGCCATTCTGACTAGGGTGAGATGGTATCACAAAGTCGTTTTGATTTGCATTTCCCTGTTGCTAAGAATATTGAACATCTTTTTATATGGTTGCTGGTCATTTGTATTTCTTCTTTTGAAAACTCTGTTCAGTTTTTTGATTGGATACTTTGTTTAGTGGTGTATAATTTTTTGATCTCTTTATATATTCTAGATATTAATCCCCTATCTGATGTATGCCTGCAGCCATAGCACTGTGGCATCCAATTCTGTCAAATCTTGGAAGCTAAGCAGGGTCAGGCCTGGTTAGTACTTGGATGGGAGACCACCTGGGAACATCAGCTGCTGTAGGCTTGGAAGAAGGACCTGACAACATATTCCCAAAAATCAACCTGCTATTGAAAACTCTATGAATAGCAGAGAAGCAAGGACAGTAGTGTTTCACTTGTTGCATGTATGGTCACAATGAGTTGGACACCAACTTGATGGCAGCTAACAACAACAACAACAACAACAACATCTGATATATAACTGGCAAAGATTTTCTCCTTTTCTGTAGGTTATTTCTTCACTCTGATAATTGTAATATTTGCTATGCAAAAACTTTTTAATTGCATGTAATCCCATTGGTCAATTATCACCTATGTGTTTTCACTGTTTTCCTCTAGCAATTTCAAAGTTGCAGGTCTTAAATTAAGACCTTGGGTCCATTTTGAATTGATTTTTGTATGAGGTGAGAGACAGAGATCTAGTTCTAGTCTTCCACATGAGTATATACAATTCTTTCAGCACAATTTGTTGAAGAAGCTGTCTTTTCTCTTACTTATATTTTTGGTACCTTTGTTAAACATCGGGCTATAACTACTTGTATTTATTTCTGAATCCGCTATTCTATTCCGTTGGTCTATATGTCTGTTTTTGTGGTAATACCATACAGGTTTTGTTAGTATGGCTCTGCAGTATAATTTGTAAACAGGTATTGTGGTGGTCCCTGCATAACTCTTTCTGGTCAAGATTACTTTAGCAATTTGGGGTCTTTCGTGCTTCCATATGAAGTTTAGGATTGGCTTTTTCTATTTCTGTGAAGACTATCATTGGGATTTTGATGGGGGATTGCATTAAATCTATAGATTGTTTTCAGTCATACAGCCGTTTTCACAATATTAATTCTTCCTATCCATGAGCATAAGAGGTCATTCTATCTTTCAGTGTATTCTTCAGTTTTCATCTTCATTTTTAAAAGTTTCCATTGCAGATGTCTTTCACCTACTTGGCTGAGTTTATTCCTAGGTATTTTATTCTTTTTGAAGCTGTTGTGAATGGGATCATTTTCATTATTTCTTTCTCCCCCTGTTTGTAATTGGTATATAGAAAAACTACTGATTTATGTATATTGACTTTGTATCTTGCTACTTTGCTAAAAATGTTTATCAGCTCAAAATAAGAGTTTTTTTTTTTTTGGTTGGGGTCTTATAAGCATAAAATCATATCATTTGCAAATACAGAAAATTTGACACCTCTCTTTCCTGTTTGGATCCCTTTTATTTCTTTCTCTTGCCTTCTTGCTGTGCTTGAGTTCAATTACTATGTTGAATAGCAGTGGAGAGAATGGATATCCTTGTCTAATTCCTGGTTTTAGAGAAAATGCTTTCAGGTTTTCCCCACTTTGTATGATATCAGCTTTAGGTTTTTTACATATTGCCTTTATTATGTTGAGGTACATTTCTTCAATTCCTAGTTTCTTCAGGGCTTTTATAATGAAAAGATGTTGAACTTTGTCAAAGGCCTTTTCTGCATCTATTGAGATGGTCATATGATTTCTGTCTCTGAGTCTATTTATGTGGTGTATTACATTTATTGTCTTGTGTATGTTGAACCACCATTGTATCCCTGGATTGAAACCAACTTGACTGTAATGCATGATCTTTTTAATGTATTGTTGAGATTGATTTGTAAGTATTATATTAAGGATTTTTGAATTTATACTTATTGTGGAATTGGTCTGTAGTTTTTCTTTCTTGATGTATCCTTATCTGGTTTTGGTATCAGGGTAATACTGGCTTCATAGAATGAATTGGGTATTGTTCCTTCCATTTCACTTTATGGAAGTTTGAGGAGCATTGGCGTTAATTCTTCTTTAAAAGTCTTATAGAATTTGGTAGTCAGTCCATCTAGTCCTGGGCATTGTTGGAAGACTTTATTATTGTTAAAATCTCACTGTTTTTTATAGGACTGTTTAAGTTGTTTATATCATTTTGGTTTAACTTAGGTAGGTCATATGTGTGTAGGAATTTATCAATTTCATCAATGTTTTCCAGTTTTTTGGAATATAGATTACGTTTTTCTTCCTTTCTTTTCTTTTCTTTCTTCTTTTTTTTTTTTTTTTTTTTTTTTTTTTTTTTTTTTTTTTTTTTTTTTTTTTTTTTTTTTTTTTTTTTTTTTTTTTTTTTTTTTTTTTTTTTTTTTTTTTTTTTTTTTTTTTTTTTTTTTTTTTTTTTTTTTTTTTTTTTTTTTTTTTTTTTTTTTTTTTTTTTTTTTTTTTTTTTTTTTGCTACTGGAGGTTGAACCCAGGGTCTCACACTTGCATGCTTTGCAAGTGCTGTGCCACTGAGCTGCACCCCCAGCCCATTTCTTTTTTATGTTTTGAGACAAGGTTTGGTTAAATTATGCAGACTGCCTCTGGTCTCAAACTTACACCCGTTTGCTTCTGTCTCCAGAGTTACTAGGATTATAGGCGTGCCACTGTGCCCAGCTTTGGAATATAGGTATTCAAAGTGTTCGCTAATATTTATATGGATTTCACTGGTATCTCATGTAATGTTCCCTTTGTCCTCTCTAAACTTATTAATTTGAGTTCTCTCTGTCTTGTTTTTGGTTAGTTTGGCTAAGTGTTTGTCAATCTTGTTTGTCTTTTCAAAGAACCAGCTCTTTGTTTCATCAATTCTTTTTTTTTTTGTTGTTGTTCTTTTATTTTCCATTTCATTAGTTTCTGCTCTGATCTTTATTATTTCTATCTGTCAATTAATTTGGGGTTTTGCTTGTTCTTGTTTTGTTTCCGCCCTGCTTTCTCCAAAGACTTTTTTTTTTTTTATCATTTAAGAGTGTGTTGTTCAATCTCCATGTATTTGCATAGTTTCTGTAATTTCTCTTGTTGTTGGTTTATAGTTTTGTGCCATTATGGTCTAATAAAATACATGAAATTATTTCAACTTTTCTTTATTTGTTAAGACTTAATTTGTGGCCTGAAGTGTGATCCATTGTAGAGAAAGTTACATGGGCTGCTGAGAAGAAGGTTTATTCTGTATCTTTTGAATGGATTATTCTGTAGATGTCTAATAAGTCCATTTGATCTATTGTGGTGTTTAACTCTGACATTTCTTTGTTGATTTTTGTCTGGTTGTTCTATCTATTCATGAGAGTAGGATTCTGAAGTCACTCATTATTATTGTACCTGGGCCTATCTGTCCTTTTAGGTCTAGTAATATTTGTTTTATGAAATTGGGTGCAATGATGCATATATATTTATAATTGTTGCATCTTCATGATTAATAGTTCCCTTGATTAATATATAATGGCCTGTCTTTATTTCATCTGAGTAATTTTAACTTAATATGTACTATGTCTAATATAAGGATGGCCACTCCTCTTTTTTAAAATTTTTTGGCTTCCACTTGCTTAGTGTATCAATTTTCAACCTTTCATTTTTAGTTTGTGTGTGTCCTTGCTAGTCAGATGTGTTTCTTGAAGACAACAAATTGTTGGATCTTGTTTGTGTGTGTTTGTGTATAGAGGGGGGTACTTGGGGATTGAACCCAGGGCCTCACACATGCTTTGCAAGTGCTCTACCAGTGGGTGGCACCCCCAACCCACTTATTACTTTTATTTTGAGTCAGAATCTCATTAAGTTATGCAGGCTGACTCTGGCCTTGAACTTGTGATTCTCCTGCTTCTACTTCCTGAGTTGCTAGGATTACATGTGTGAGCCACCTTACTTGTCCTGAATCTTGTTTTTAAATCTAACTTCCTGCTGTATGTTTTTTAATTGAACAGTTAAGACCATTTATATTTAGAGTCATTATTGAGAGGGGTTTACTGATTGTCATAATTTTGTTGGGTGTTTTCCTCATTGGTTTGCATACTATTCACTCTTTTCTTTCTCCCTTACATGTGGTCTTGGTTTGCTGATTGTTGAGTTATACATGACTGATTCTTTCCTAGTTCCTTTTAGTCCATCTGTTCCTCTCATGAAGTTTATTCTTTCTTGTACTCTCATGATTGAAGTTGTCTTTCTTCCTCCTGTGTGTATACGATTCCTGTAAGTATCTTTTGCTATGCTGAGTAGGTAGTCATGAATTGCTTTAGTGTGTGCTTGTCTTGGAAGGGCTTTATTACTCCATGAATTTTAAATGATAATTGTGTATATAATAATTTTGGTTGGAAATTGTTTACTTCTACAACTTGAAATATATTTTTCCGTGCTTTCCTAGACTTTAGGATTCATGCTGAGAGGTATGATGTTATTCTGGTGGGTTTGCCTTTGTAAATGAGTTGATGCTTTGCTTTCACAACTTTTAATATTGTTTCTTTGTTCTGAGTCTTGGCATTTTAACTACAATGTGTCACGGGGAGGTTCTTTTCTGGTCATGGCTATCTGGGGTTCTAAATGCCTTTTGTGCCTAGATGTCCATTTCTTTCCTTAGATTTGGGAAATTTTCTGCTATAATTTCTTTGAATAGAGTTTCTATGTTTTTAATTTTTATCTCAGCTACTTCTACCCCCTGGATTCTTAGATTTGTCTCTTGATTATATCCCAGAATTCTTAGAAGTTGTGTCATGTTCTTTTATTTATTTATTTATGTATTTGTTGATATGTGAATACAGTATTTTTTCAACCTTCTCTCTCTCTGATATTCTATCTTCTGTTTGGTCTAGTCTACTCGTGGGTATTTTTCAATGTGTTCTTTTATTTGATTTGTTGAGTTCTTCATTTCTAACATGTCTGTTTGGTTTTTTTCAAAATTTAAATTTCCTTGCTAAATTTCTAGTCCACTTTTCTGACTTTGTCCTCTGCATTGGTGACTTGCTCATCTATGTCCTGTATTGATTTCCTTACTTCATCCATTTTTTTGCATGTGTCTCCTCTTTGAAATCATTGATCACCTTTACATGTTTACTTCTGAATTCTTTGTTTGACACTTCAACCATATCACTATCTTTGAATTCAGTAGTTAAAGAATTACAGTCTTTGGGAAGAGATATCTTTCCTTGATTTTTAATGTTTCTTGTTTTTCTGTTTTGTGATTTGTGCATCTGTTGGGATGGATATATCTTCTCATTTTATTTAGAGATATTCTTAGTAGGCAGCTTTCTTCAATCCCGTATCAATTCCCAAGGAGAAGACAAACCAATGTAACAGGTACAATACCTGACCAAACAAGATATAAAAATATACTTAAAGTCAGTTAAAGCCAACTACTATACCACCAATGTCCATAGAACAGAAAGTGGTGATAATAATATAGATTAAGCTATAAACTTACAAATTCTTTAGGGTGAAGATAAAAATAGTAAAGCCTAAAATATAAAAGGAGGGGAAGAGAAAGGTGAGAAAGAAGGAAGCATAAAGGGTTAAGTAAAAGAAAAGAAAAAGAAGACCCAGAAAGGAAATGAATGTTAGCAAGTGGGACAGAAAAGAAAAAAGATTAAAAGACAAAAAAAACCTAGATTATACAATACAGAAAAGTGTATAAACAAAATTAAGTAAACATAAGAAGAGAAATAAGAAGTAAAAGTCCTGAGATTTCATTTTTTAAAAAAATAAAGTAAAAATGATACTAAAAGTATGTTGTTTTTGTTGTTGTTGTTAGGTGCTGTTGAGTCAGGTGCAACTCATAGTAAACAGGAAAAGAAGGACACTCAGGCACTGAAAGATTAACAGGAAAACTATTAAAGAAAAAAGATAAAAGTCACTATAAAAAAGAGAAATGAGGAAAATGAAATTAATGATGAAAATAGGAAATAAAGAAAAAAGAAGAGAAAAGAGCAACAACAACAACACAAAATCAGCTAGACACCATAATGTACACCTGCAATCCCAAACTTTTGGGAGACTGACTCAGGAGGATCTTGAGCCCCTGTCCAGAGGCAGCCTATGCACCTCAGTGAGACCCTGTCTCAAAACAAAAATAAGAAAAGGGATGGGGGTACTGCACAGTGGCACAGCACTTGTCCCATGCAAAGCCCTGGGTTCAATCCCCAGTTCAGCAGAAAAAAAAAAAAGATAAAGAAGCCAGAAACAGTGGTGCATGCCTATAATCACAGTGACTCAGGAGATGGAGGCAGTAGGACAAGTTCAAAGACAGAGGCAGTCTGTATAACTTAGTGAGACCCTGTCTCAAAATATAAAGTAAAAAATGGGTGGAATGTAGCTCAGTGGTAGAGCACTTGAAAAGTACACATGAGGTCCTGGGTTCAAAACCCCCAGTACTGAAAAATAAAGAGATAAGTTACTACAGCAATTTTCTTTCTGTGTCTCCTAATATTTTAGTCTGTTAGGTGGACATGGTGGTCAGCTGAAGATGGAGTCTTTTATATGATCTTGACTCAGTGTTACCAGCCTCCTAAAGTTCCCCTCAAGAAATGGACACGCATCTCCTTTTCCCAGGTGGTAGGACTGTTGCCAGCAATTAGGGATGCTGTCCCCTAAAGTTACCACCTGTCCTGAGGAGTTCCCCTTCTCCAAATCTCTCAGGAAATGCTGTGTCCTTGTCTTGGTTACTGAAAAGAATTTCATGACAAAACAGAGAGATGAAGCAGAGTTTTGAGTTTATCAGATAAAAGGTAAGAGATAGTACATGCTTTCAGAGTGAGGTGTGGGCATATATATATATAAAGAGATGCCTATGAAAGAATCATAGTACATGTCCAATACATGGACACAGGCTTTTCAAGAGAGAGAGAGAGAGAGAGCAGCACATGGATGCATGTTCCCTCTAGTTTTGTTTAACCTAGAGCATGACCTGTGTGATATCAGTACTGGGTACCCAGCTCTGGGAGCCTAGTGTGATGTAAGCCATACCGGCTCCACTTGGAGGAACAGAGTAGAGGATCCAGAAATAAACTCATGCAATTACAGCCACCTGATATTTGACAAAGGTGCTAAAAGTATAAGTTGGAGAAAACACATTCTCCTCAACAAATGGATCTAGGAGAACTGGATAGCCTCATGTAGAAGACTGAAACTAGTTCCCCATCTCTCACATTGTAAAAAATCAGTTCAAAATGGATCAAAGATCTTAATTTAAGACCTGAAAACTTGAAACTTCTAGAGGAAAACATAATGAAAACAGGTCAAGACATATGCATAGGCAAAGACTTTCTTAATAGAACCTCAGTAGCAAAGGAAACAATAGTAAGAATTGATCAGTGGGATTGCACTAAATTAAAATGCTTTTTCAAAGCAAAGGGCACAATTATCAGAGTAAAGGGATAGCCTACAGAATGGAAGAAGATGTTTGCCAGCTATAATGAGGTAAGGGCTTACTATCTAGCATATATAAAGACCTCAAAAAATTAAACATCAAAAAAAGCAAAGTATCCAATCAAAAAACTGAACAGAGCATTCTCAAAAGAAGAAATACAAGTGGTCAACAACCATATGAAAAAAGTACAACATCCTTAGCCATCAGGGGAATGTGGATCAAAACTACATTGACATACCATCTCATCCCAGTCAGAATGGATACCATCAACAAAACAAACAACAAAAAATGCTGGCAAGGATATGGGGAGGAAGGAACCCTATTATACTGCTGGTGGGAATGCAGATTGCTGTAGTTGCTATGGAAATCAGTATAGCAATTCCTCAAAAAACCTAAAAGTAGAGCTACCATATAGCCCAGGTATACCACTCCTGGGTATCTATCTGAAGGAATAATAGTCAATATTCCACAGAGACACTTGTTCATCATGTTCATTATGGTGTTATTCACAATAGCCATGATATGGAATCAACTTAGGTGTCCATCATCAGATGAATGGATAAGGAAAATGTGGTATACATACACCATGGAATTTTATTCAGTTCAGTCACAAAGAAAGACCAAATTATGGCATTTGTTAGAAAATGGATGGAACTAGAGATCAACATTTTAAGCAAAATCAGGCAGACCCAGAAAGATAAACATTGCATGTTTTCTCTGATATGTGGAAGCTAGACTTCAATATATATTCAATATTAAAACATATAGATCATGAAAATAGAAAGTACCTATGTAGGAAATGATAATGGGCTAAAGAAAATGGAGAAGGGGGAAGAAGAAAGGGCATGGGAGAAAAGGAAAGCAAAATCACATATGCTACTTATAAGGCAAAATTCCCCCACATGTCTGTCAGTTTGCAGCACTGTGGGGGCTTCTGTGTTGTGATGAGGCTGAGAGCTCTGCCACTGGTACCTCAGATATGAGCAAGGTTACCCACGGTGGACAGGTTTGCAGCTGAGCTTCCAGACTAAGATAGACTAAGGAGTAGGACCTGGAGAACCACTCCCGAAACAACTAGCCACTGAAAACCTATGAATAGCAAAGAAACACTGTCAGATATAGTGCCAGAAAATGAGCCCCCCAGGTTGGAAGGCACTCAAAAGACTACTGGGGAAGGGTTGCCTCTTCCTCAAAGTAGAGTCTACCATGATGACGGAAATGGAGTATGCCCCAGGGTGCTCAACTTGCTGATGTGGCACAACTCAAAATGAGGAGAAACAACTGTAAACATCCATTAATAATTGGAACATGGAATGTACGTAGTATGAATCTAGGCAAATTAGAAATTGTTAAAAAACAAATGGAGCACATAAACATTGACATACTAGGCATCAGTGAGCTAAAATGGACTGGCATGGGCCATTTTGAGTCAGATAATCATATGGTCTACTATGCCGGGAATGATAAACTAAAGAGAAATGGGGTTGCATTCATCATTAAAAAAGACATTTCAAGATCTGTCCTGAAATACAATGTTGTCAGTGATAGAATAATATCCATACGCCTACAAGGAAGGCCAGTTAATATGACTATTATTCAAATTTATGCACCCACCACTAAGGCCACAAATGAAGAAAGGGAAGACTTCTATCAGCTTCTGCAATCTGAAATAGATCAAACATACAATCAAGACATACTGATAATCACTGGTGACTGGAATGCAAAAGCTGGAAACAAACAAGAAGGCTCAGTAGTTGGAAAGTATGGTCTTGGTGACAGAAATGAAACTGGAGATCACATGATAGAATTTTGTCAGACCAATGACCTTTTCATTACAAATACATTTTTTCAGCATCATAAACGGAGACTATACACGTGGACTTCACCAGATGGAACATACAGGAATCAAATTGACTACATATGTGGAAAGAGACGATGGAAAAGCTCTATACAAAATGTCAAAACAAGACCAGGTGCTGACTGTGGATCAGACCATCAACTTCTCAACTGCAAGTTAAAACTGAAGCTGAAGAAAATTAGAACAAGTATACGAGAGCCATGGTATAACCTTGAGTATATCCCACCTGAGTTCAGAGACCACCTCAAAAATAGGTTTAATGCATTAGACACAAATGACAGGAGACCAGAAGAGTTGTGGCATGGCATAAAAGATATCATTCAAGAAGGAAGCAAAAAGTTCTTAAAAAGACAAGAAAAAAAAGAAAAGACCAAATTACATGTCAAAAGAGACACTGGACCTTGCCCTTGAATGTCGAGCAGCTAAAGCAAAAGGAAGACATGATGAAGTTAAGGAACTAAACAGAAGATTTCAGAAGGCAGCTTGAGAAGACAAAAACAAATATTATAATAACATGTGCAAGGAGCTGGAGGCAGAAAATCAAAAGGGAATTACGCGCTCTGTGTTTCTCAAGCTTAAGGAAGTGAAGAAAAAATTCAAGCCTCGAGTGGCAGTAGTGAAAGATTCTACAGGGAAAATATTAAATGATGCAGGAAACATCAAAAGAAGATGGGAACAATACACAGAGTCATTATGCAAGAAAGAATTGGTAGATGACCAACCATTCCAAGAGATTGCATATGAAGGGGAACCAACGGTGTTGAAGGATGAAGTGGAAGCTGCTTTGAAAGAACTGTCAAAAGACAAGACTCCAGGAATTGATGGGATACCAATAGAGATGTTTCAACAAACAGATGCAGCACTGGAGGTGTTAACATGTTTATGCCAACAGATTTGGAAAACAGCTACTTGGCCAACTGACTGGAAGAGATCCATATTTGTGCCTATTCCCAAAAAAGGGGATCCAACTGAATGGGCATACTATCGGACAATATCATTAATATCACACACAAGCAAAATTCTACTAAAGATCATTCAGAAGCGACTGCATCAGTATATAGACAGGGAATTACCGGAAAATCAAGCTGGATTCAGAAGAGGGCAGGGAACCAGGGGCATCATTGCTGATGGTGGATATTAGCCGAAAGCAGAGAATATCAGAAAGATGTCTATCTATGTTTTATTGACTATGCAAAACATTTGATTGTGTGGATCATAACAAATTATGGATAACACTTTGGAAAATGGGAATACCAGAACACCTAATTGTGCTCATGAGAAATCTGTACATGAACCAGGAGGCAGTTGTTCGAATAGAACAAGGAAACACTGAGTGGTTTAAAGTTGAGAAAGGTGTGTGTCAGGGCTGTATACTTTCACCCTATCTCTTCAATTTATACGCTGAGCAAATAATCTGAGAAGCTGGACTTTATGAGGAAGAACGTGGCATCAAGAT
>VMDO01031141.1:0-20432 GCA_007922755.1 Pedetes capensis
TCTTGGATCCAACTGCAAATAATGATAATATTAGCTTCCATGTAATTCTTATACTTTTAACCCTGTTATCTATTTTTGTGTTGCCAGTGCTTCCAGACCAGTGGTAAATATTTGTGGCAATAGTGGACACCTTTTCTTTGTTTCTTGATTTTTTTTTATTTTGCAGAGCTCGGGGTTTAAACTCAGGGTCTCATGTATGCTAAGCAAGTGCTCAACTACTGAGTTGCTTCCCTGGACCCGTTTTATTTTTTATATAGTCAGGGTCTCTCTAAGTTACACAGTCTGCCTCTGGCCTCAAACCTGTGATACTCTTGTTTTAGCCTCCTGAGTTTCTAGGATTATAGGTGTGAACCACCATGCTTGGCTTGTTTCTGACTTTAGTAGAAATATTTCTAATGCTCTCCATCATGTATGAGATACATATATTTGATTTTGCCTTTCAAAAACCCTTGATGAAACTCTGGAGATGAATGATGGTGATGGGTGCACAGCAATGTACTTATGCCACTGAATTATATTCTTAAACATGTTTAAAATCGTAACTTTTATATTATGTACCTTTTATCACATAAATAAGTAGCCAAAAATGTCTTGATGGAGGATAGATTTCATCAAATGTCTTTTCAGGATCTATGTAGATGATAATATGACATTGTCCCTTATTCCTTTTAGCAAGAGGCACTATGGAGAAGTCCATAGGCTCTGAGCCACCTTGTCTCTGTTCAAACTCCAGTTATGCTGCTTTCTAGCTGTGTCACCATGGAGAAGTCACTTAAGCTCCTCATGTCTCTGTTTCCTTCTCTGTAAATTGTGATAATAATAGAATCTACCTCATAAGGCTTCACTGAGGATTAAATGAATTGATATATGTAGAACACTTAGAAAATAGCATAAAGAAAGTATTATATGAGTTTATATGGTAGATTATTTTAATAGATTTTCCATATCTCAAGGATAAAACCCCAGTTATAGAAAAATGCCTTTCTTGATTCCGTATACTAATCTTACATTAAGACTTTTTCATTACTAAACCATATGTGACATTGGTCTCTAGTTTTCTTTTTTAAGTAATCTTTGTTATATTTTGATATCAATGTTGGCTTAGTTTATAAAAAGAACACAGGCAATTTCCTTGTTTTTCTATGCAGTGAGGTATTTAAATAGCATTTGAAATATCTGTTCTTTAGATCTGTTAATTCCCTGTAAGTCCAACTAAGCCTAGTTGTTAGTTGACAACTTTCTCAATTTTTTCTACTTAGATTTTCTATAATTTCTGATGTCAGTTTGGGTGAATGATGTTTTCCTTGAAAGTCAGTCTTGATATTCAGTTTGTACATATGCTTCTGAGCCTTGGTCAGGTAGTGTGATCTGTGGGAAACCCTCCCTCTTGCCAATGAAGAACAATTTACTTGGGCAGCAGAGGAACTGAGTTACTTTTCTTCTAGGAGGCAGTGCTTTGACTGGTTTTGTTGTTTGGGAATATAGATTTTCCTTATACTCTAGTTTGCTTTTCTGTTAGGCCTTTGTAACCAAACCAGGGGCCTGAGACAAGGGAATTCTTTTCTTTAGAGTTCAGTTTTCAGTGTTGTCTAGGGACCAGTGTCTCTTATGTCTCTTTTCTGTGTTGTATATATCCTGAGTTGATACCCAGCCTGGCCTGGCTGTTCTGAATGCAGCACCATCACTGACCAGCCATGTCTTTGTTCCCGACCCATGTCTGCTGGTTATGGAGGCATCTGGCTTTGAGCTCCTCTGACTTTGCTTGCAAAGAGCTGTTCTGACCACTGGTGTTTTAAGTTATGGCTCCCCCTGCTCAATTTTTTTTCCCATTGGTCTGGTTCTAGCTCATTTCAGTTTTCTAGCATTTCCTCAGTTTCTGGATCACTCTTTGTTAGTTCTCTTGTTTAAATCATAGCTATGCCTCCCTCTTGGGGAAGCATTCCTTTTCCATGAAATCTTCATGACAATGAACCATAATAATGATAGCTAATGCATGTAATATGGGGCACATTCTTCTAAGCCTTAGCAGTCTTAGCCTTCCAAGCGCTTTACAAGTATTAATTAATTTCCATAAAACTCTATGAGGGAGAAACTATTTTTGTCTCTATTTTATAGATTTGTGCCCTGACATTGGGAAAGTAAGGAAATAGCTGGGAAACTGCACTATGAGCATTTGTGCTCCCAAATCCCTGCTTCTAGCCATCGTGCTGACTATGTCTCACTATCAAAAAGCCACAAGTTTTGGTTCCTTTACTTAAACTCATGGGATCTCAGTTTACTTATTTGTAACAGTAGATTAGTAATATTGACCTCCTACTTCTGTTATGGCAATAAAATAGTTTGTACAGTGCTTTCTACATGTAGCCCTTCATAGCTTTTAGCCCTTATACTTTGATTTGGCTTTGGCTCAAAGTTGAGTGATTTAGATATCGTAGACTCTTTAGCCTCATGGCAGATACTTCTCATTGGAATATAAATATCCAATCATTTCAAGAGCATTTTCATTAATATTGTACAACATCTCTCAGTTTCACCATCCTCAATGATATCAAGGCTATATTTAGCTCCAACATTCTTACTCTGCCATGTGTTTACATATTTCTTTATTTAACTTGAGCACTTTACATTTCTGTATGCTATCATTGCATTTTATCTTCAATGATTTTTTTTCTTCCCAAACCCAATGTGGTAATTTCTTTGAGGTAAAGTAGCTCACTTTATTAGACTTGTAATGTGCAGTGAGAAGAGAACTGAGGTCCCTTCTGATGTTTGGAAATGTGTCCATTTCATTTCTTAGTTGGAGAAAATTACATATGTTGTGTGTCTGTCTCTTTAACTTACATATAAGGCATCCAAGGAGCTGCGAAGATGGTCATCTGGGTAAACTGAAATGATCAAGAAATAGTTCCAGTCTTCTATGCAAAAAGGTTGGCACCAGCCTCCACTTAGGCACCATAGGGGTTGTTGTTGTTGGGTGCCGTCGTGTCAGTGTCTGACTCATAGTGACCCTCATAAGGTTTTCTTTTTTTTTTTTTTTTTATTAGAAATTTTTAATGTACATCATAATGTGATTCATTTTGACATGCTTCCTCATAAGGTTTTCAATGGCTAAGTGCTTCGGGATTGCCTGGGAGTGGATTGCCAGGCCCTTCTCCCATTTTTGTGGTGCTGGGAACTGAACTCAGGGCCTCAGAGACTGCAGCGCAACGCTCTACCCACTGAGCCAAATCCCAGCCATAGGGGTCAGGAGAAGGAAAAATGGGTACTTACTGATGTTTTCCACCTCAGGACCATTTTGAGGCCATGTTCCACATAGCGATTCTCAACCCTAGCTGCACAGCACAATCACACAAGAGTTTTAAAAATATTGATGTTTAAAGCCCCAGATCAATTCATTCTGAATCATCTCTGGGGTGGGGCAATAGACAACAGGAAAGTTTTTTTTTTTTTTGTAAGTTCTCAGCTGATTCTACTGTGCAGTAAAGACTAGGGGCTAGGAAATGAGGTCTCTTCATAATTCTTGCTAGTTGGAGGGCAATCTAGCAGCTGTAAAAACCTTTGTTTTAAATAAGGTCATTCAGAGTGCAAGTGAATTAGCAGTAATCTTGGGAAAAAAATAATCTTTTATTTCAACACATCCTTTTCTGATCTTCTTGACACTTGCTCACTTCATATTATTTCAGCTGCTTTGACCTTATTTCTTGTTTGCTGTGGCTTACTCGAGGCTTCTTTTCTTTCATCCAGGAGTGGAAACTTACAAAACTGGCCTTGGATGCCTCTTATTTTCTAAGACCTAACTTTGGCTGTTCTAGGATCATCTACCAATACAAATCTAGCAGACTTCCTAAGTCTTGAGAAAATTCTATGTAGGCTTTGTATTATTCAGGATGACAGCTCAAGTCCACTCATGTCCAATGATTGTGGTCCATTGTGAATGCTAATGAAATCTGTATATCACTCATTTAGAGGTACTTCAAACTATTTTTCCCTTATAATGACTTACTTTCTAAATATTTCTCAAATTCAGCTCCTCTTCTTCTCTGAAGCAGACCTTTATAACTTCAAATCTAGATCATTACCAGTCTGCTGACTGGTCTCTCTTAAATTCAGTCAACTGCACTGTTATTGTCTACAGCTGTACCACCCAAGCGTCCAATCCCATCTGATCTCAGAAGCTAGGCCGGGTCGGGCCTGATTAGGCCTTGGATGGGAGACTGCCTGGGAATACCAGGTGCTGTAGGCTAGAGAGAAGGAACTGGAAGCCCACTCCTGAAACAATCCGCCATTGAAACCCTATGAATAGCAGAGAAGCACTGACAATACTGCCGGGCATGGCATGGTGTCAGGAAGTGTTTCTTCTGTTGTATGTAGGGTCGCCATGAGTCGGACCTGACTCAACACCACTTAACAACACCAAAAACAACACTATTGACAGGGAGGTTAGTGTCAGATACCCTTTGTCTACATCTCTACACTCATTTCTTCCCACTCCTTACCTTATGCCTCAGGTCTGGAGTGAGGGGCAATTTACCTTACTTGGCCTTTCCTTTGTTCTTTCTGTTTGTAGTGCTTTTGCCTGGCAAACTCGTACAGATTCAATCAAGTATTGCCACCTTTTTCTGACACTCTTAGAGGAATAGCCACTTCTCTGCGTTCACAAAACACATTAGACAGATTTTGACAATTGTACTCACCGTGTTGTTTTATACTAATTTCTTATGGATTGACTTTCTTCTCTTAGTTATCATCTTGGATTCTGTCTTATTCATTTTATTCCACAGTGCCTGAAGATAGGTATTCAAGAAACTTCTGTTAATGAATGAAAGTATGAATTTTAAAAAATTGCATATATCTCTATATTGTTTCCTGTTTGAGGCCCCCAGGAAGCTGTTTCTTGGTTTTTAATAGGAAGAAGTGATGAGCTTTTAAAAAATAGATTTGTCTTTATCTTACTAATGATAATATATAATTTATAACCATCATCAGACTTTAAAGTCTATTTCTCTGTTCATCTGTAAGCTTCTTGAGGACAGAGACCATATCAATCTTGATCACTATATTTCCCCTACTAGCTCAGTGTCTGGGACAGAGAGGGTATTCAATAAATAGAGAAGTAACAAATTCCATCTCAAATTACAAACCATAGTATGCAACAAGCCTGTAGCGGTAGCCCTGTGGTGTCTGATCCCATCAGATCTCGGAGGCCAAGCAGGGCCGGGCCTAGTTAGTACCTAGATGGGAGACCACCTGGGAACACCAGAAGCTGTAGGCTTGGGAGAAGGACCTGGCAACCCACTCCCAAAAATCAATCCGCCATTGAAAACCCTATGAACAGCAGAGAAGCACTGACAATAGTGTTTCCCCTGTTGTACAGAGGGTTGCTATGAGTCGAATACTGACTCGAGGGCACCTAACAACAACAACAACAGTATACAACAAAGCAGATCAAGAAAGTTCCTTTCTTAGGTTGTGTTCCTCAAGAGCTGAGCCTGAGAAGAGATGGAAGAGGAATGGTTTCTAAGAAAAATCACCAGGGAAGCAGGATAAGGAATGGAAGGACATCAAGCAAGTATATACTATTAAATAATGTACCACAGGGAAAGTTCTGGAAACAGTATAGATGCACTTCAGAATTGTCCAATCAGTGGCCAAGGGAGCTGGAATATTTGTCCTCCCCACCAGCGAGGCATAGTTAGGAGCTATAGATGGGGGACTTAAATTCTCAGGCACTTTTGTCTTTCTATGCACACAAATAAATCAGGTTTTGACAGATGAGGACAGTTGGCCAATAAGAACATGCAGGTGCTTGTTGTTGAGAGGGAAAGCGTGCCCACTAGGAGCAGGTGTGAATAAAACTGGCACAGGTACAGCACTCTCAATATATGTGATAATGGTTATTGTCTAAATCTAGGCATGTGCATTTCCTCCAGGACTCTGGATCATTTGAACCATCGAGGGATCACTCATAGACCACTCCTACAAGACCAAATGTCCCCGATTCACCTTGGAGAAGGAAGAGAAGAAGGGATGGGGCCAAATTTCAGTTAAGGCATCCTGAGTATGGGAAAATTGTCACATTTCCCTTGATTATGAAACCAGACACTTTTAGTTGGAATCAGAGGATCATGAAAGTGCTGAAGATGATTAAACTTATGTTTTAATGCAAAAGATTCACCTCTTCTGGAGTAAAAACCTCTGTCGTAGATGAAGAAGACTATGTGGCATCAATAATCTCTTTTAGGAAGCCCTGGGGTATATGGAAATCTCATACCTTCACTAGTTGCAGTCAGTTTAACTTCCTATGGTGTACAAATCACTTGGTCATTATGCTAAAATGCATATTTTAATCTAACAGGGCTTGAGTTTGTGTATTTCTACAGGATACTGATATTGCTCGTTAAGGGCCACACTTGGATTTGCAAAGTCTTGAGGCACACTTGAAAATGAAAATACAGCACATCAAAAACCAACACAGAAAGAAACCTAAATACATGCCTTGGGGTTTAGAAAGCAAAGTTTCTGAAGGATCCTGCTACCACCTCTTATTTTGACTTATTCAAATGTTCCAGGGAAAGCCTACATTTTTGTTTCCCAGAAGGGGGACTTTAAGAAAGGATATTCTCAGGGAACCATTAATATATGAAGTAAAAAACCACTTAGTAGACCATCTGCTGATCTGTCCCCTGCCAGAATAGATGAATTGACTTATTAAGGTTATAATTTAGCAAACTGTATTTTATAGTCTCCATGTCTGTAAGGCCTCAGAGAAGGGAATGATGCAAAAGAAGCCTTGGGGTTTGCTTTTGTCATTGTTAGTAAAGTGTTGTTGAGGTGAAGGCTCATGTGGATTGGATTGCAGGCTATTTTGGTAGGAGCTACTTTGGTTTCTGACTCCAATAGAAAAGAATAAATTCCACATGATGGCTGTGACTTCTGTAGTCTGTGTCTGGGTTAGTAGGTATTCCTTATACTGAACAACTAAAACTGAAGGAAAGACAGCAGACCATATGCCATATATTATTCCTTGTTGTTGTTGTTAGGTGCCATTGAGTCAGATCCAACTCATACTGACCCTATGGACAACAGAACAAAACACTACCTGATTCTGTGCCACATCATTTGGACATAGAGAGGACAGACATGGCTTTTTTCCTCAGAGTTCCTACTCAGAAACCATGATTTATGTAAAGAACAGAAGGGCATTGAAGCCACCAGAGGTGGGGAGAGTCAAAAGGACAGGTCATGACTCATGGCTTTGGGAAGATGAGCTTCAATATTTGGTTGAGGAGTTTTCTGAATTATCCAGGTCAACTGGCTCCACTACTACTCCTGTCTAAGGCTGGAAGCTATATTTCCTAGAATCTACTTTCCTTCTTTTCTTGTTAGAGTTGGCTGATGAGAGATATTTCTGTGAAATTTGGAAGGTGGAAATAAAATGGAAGCTATAATTTCTGGAATGTTGTAGAGCTCAAATACAGCAGCTCTGGGAAATGCAGTAGGTTTTGCTTATTTACTACCTTCACAGGTCTGTCTGTGAGCTTCCACTTTGATGGTTAGAAAGGTGGCTTCTTGGATTTCCTCATGCCTCTTGCTTCTCTGCCCACTTCAATGCTTTCTGAAGTCCATAAATCTTCCACTTCTGGCTACAGCCCTTTTCATGTCTTCACTCGCCAACTACTCCCACATTTGCACAAGTCCCGACTTATATGTCAAATTCCTTATTTTGTAACCAATATGGTGCCTCTCTTTTCCTAACTAAACCTAGCTGGGCACAGAAGTTCTTGAATTTATTAGATTTCTGGTGGACTAAAAAACTATTTAAATGTCTCGATGGATATGTGAGTTCTGTCCTCCCTCATTTTGTTACTTCCTCTCTCTTCTGATGGTCTTGAAGTGCCACAGATTGGGTTCCTGGAGAAGCTGGAGTAGAGATGGAGTTTTGTGGGCAGGAGGTTTATTAAAGAGTGACTGTGGAAGTGGGGAAAAGGAAGCAGAAGTGGGTAAAGGAGAGATTAACTGCACAGCAGGCCCAAGGGTAGCTGTGACCAACTCCATGAAGGAGAGCTTGAGGATATAGGACCCTTTATAATTGTCCAGATTTGAGCCAATATGGTGAGGACTTAGTGTTCAGGTACTGACCTGTTCAGGTACTGACCAGTTATTAGATATTAGCCGGTGAAGGAAGGAACATGAACTCAGGCAAGGATCTCTTCATGCAAAGCAGGACCTAAAGGAGTTGCCAGCTGAAGGATGATGTGACAGCACTTTCACAATCTGAGGCAATGAGTATTTTCCTTGAAGAAGGATCTGGGCAACACACCAGAGTTTACACCAAGAAGTAGGTTGCATTGTATTCCAGATCAGTGTTAGAGCTGGAGTTAGGAGAGAGGAAAAGAAAATGGGATTTGTGACAGAAGGGGAAACAGGTTTAAGGTTTGACATTTCCTAAGACAAACAGTCCTGTTTAACTAAAGCATGAGGCAAAAGAGATTTGTTCATATTCTAGAAAGACAAGAATGATTCTCTAGAACACAGTCTGGATCTAGATGTTAGCATGTATATGGTCAACTTCTTTCTGGGGACACTGGAGTAGAAGTTAAGTCTTTCTGGAGACCAGCCCAAATCATTAGCCCAATCTTTGTCAACTTCACTTCCTAGTTCCCTATCCTTTCTACCAGGGAGAGCAGTCAGCACTCTACCCTTGTGAATTCCTCAAGAGTCAATTTATTTCATCAACTGCCTGATCAGCGGCATGCTCTGACCCTGTGCTTCCCAGTGGGCACTAATCTGGGACACAGCTCTGGTGAGGCACTTCCTAGCAATGTTTGGGCTTCTTTTTTCATTATGGACAGACTCCTCTCACAAACTTCCATTCAACTTTGACAATTACCCTTAATCTTGATTAAGGATGGTTTCCCTTGGTGCAATGCAAGAAGTCCTCCTCCTTTGCTTGTTTTAAGCCTTTTCTACATTCTCTTTATTTCATTCATTTCTTGAGGCACATAGATTATGTTATGTAATGGGAAAAACATGGGCTTTGGATTCAGACTGACATAGACCAGAATCTCAGGGGTCTCAATTTCTATTGATATGAGCTTGGATACTTTCTTAACTTTTCCAAGTCTCAGTTTACTTATTTGTAAAATACAAAGGGATGTTACAAAGGTGAAATAAAATAGGACAGGTTAATGCCCATTTCCTTTTCTAACATGGAGTTTTAGAACTAGCCCTGAACTTGAGCTAGGTAAAGAGGGGCTACTTTTTCAAGAGTTATTGGTCCTGATGCTTTTGTCTTGTTTATTTTCCTTCTCCTAATGGCCATTATGCCTGTAGCCATAGCCCTGTGGCATTCCATCCCTTCAGATCTCAAAAGCTAAGCAGGGTCTGGCCTGGTTAGTACTTGGATGGGAGACCACCTGGGAACACCAGGTTCTATAGGCTTGGGAGACAAATCCGGCCACCCACTCCTGAAAATCAATCCGCCATTGAAAACCCTATGAACAGCAGAGAAGCACTGACAATAGTGTTTTGCCTGTTGTACATAGGGTCACTATGAGTTGGGTACCGACTCGACGGCACCTAACAACAACAATGGCCATTATAAGAGCTCAGCTCTCTTTCCCCACTGGTGTTCATATTACCAGTTGTCCGACATTAATCCTAGCTGCATCACTGAGCTTACTTTATTATACTGTCCAGTCTGGCTAACAGAATTATTCTAGGCATTTCCTAATCTTAATATGTGATCAGTACCTCTAGAAGCAAACACAATAGCCCTCCAAAATAGACAGGCACTACCCAAGTAGCACGCCAAGTCTTGTGGAAGGAGAGAGAACATGTTTGTATTCCACAGCCAGAAAAGCCATGATGGTTTTAATTTGCCCTCCTGAGTGTTCTTGCAAGCTAATGTTCTCCAGAGTACTGCAGAATTACAGTCTAATTTAATTTCCCCTCTGATCGGTTTACAGATCTTTATAAATGCAGTCTGGACAGATCAATGTTAATAGCCGCTGGTGTTTTGAAGCTAGACGGGTAAGGAAAACAAACTTGAGCTTTACATTTTGTGGGCCTGGTTTAGATTTCCTGAGTGCCTGTCAGAAGCTGCTGGAGTTGTAAATGAACCTTACTCCTTGCCCCTTGTATTATACAGGGGTCTCTAGAGAAACAAAAGCAATAGGTGATTAGCTGGTTATAAGGAATTGACACATGTGATTTTAGAGACTGAGATGATGTCCCAAGATTGGTAGTCAGAAAGCTGAAGATCCAAGAGAGCCAATGGTATAAATTATAGTCAAAAAGATAATATGCTCAAGACCCACAAAGCAAAATTTTCAGTTTGAACCCAAAGTCAGGCAAAGACCAATGTCCCAGCTCAAACAATCAGGGAGGAGGGGTTCCCTGTTACTCCACTTTTTTGTTCTGTTCAGGTCTGCAATTGATTTTATGAGGCCCACTCACCTTGGTAGAACAAACAGCTTTACCAAGTCTACTGATTCAGATGTTAATCTCATCCACAAACACCCTCACAGACACACCCAAAATATTTGATCAAATGCTTGGGCACTTTGTGACACAGTTTAATGGACACAAAATAAACCATCACACTGTGCCACCCCCACTCCAGTAGAGGAAATTGCTTATGGAAACTTTGATCCCATGAGAAAGGCCATGAGAAAAGCCTTTCCCTTATATTGTGGGTGGTTAAAAGCAAGCTTGAGTTTCAAATGTCCTTTTCCAATTAGAAGTGAACCAGCAACATCCTTTATGTTAGCAGAGATGACTAATGCTTGCCAATACATAGACAGCTTGACTCCCAACCAGTCAATGTTATTTTCTTGTTTGCATGTCTACTGTGGTGACTGTAGATTGAGAGTGATTAGAAGTCAATTAATTCATTCTCATGAGAAATATAATCATCAGTGCTTACTTTGAGATAATTTCTCAGTTGAAATTGGGAGACCTGATAGATTACACTAATGGCCCCATTCTTTGGCCCCTTTCTTTACTTGTTTCTGAATCCATGTTCTTTGCTTTGTACCTTTGTTATTCCTCCCATTAAACAGAGAATATATTTCATCACTCTTTGAATTTTGGCTTGACAGTCTGACTTGCTTTGGACAAAATAATGAGGTATCAGTGCACTAGTCCTGAGCTAGAGCCTTGGACAACTTTGTGTATTTCTTCTAGCTCTCTTCTACCTCTGCCATCACTTTCAGAAGGACATACCCAGGCCATCTCACTGGTCTCAGGAGGTGGGTGAGAGGCATGTGGAATATGCATGCCCCCTATGGTGCTTAGCCTAGTGCATCCTAGACCAGTCTCCAGATGGCCTACAGTCATATGAGAACCAGCCACACTGCAGACACATGAGAAAGCCGAACAGAGGTCAGATGATGCTTGGCCTACTCATTATCATTATCATGAATGTTCTTTTCAGCCAGTTTTTGGGTAGTATGTTATACACAATAGCTAGCTGATACAACCTGCAGCTGTAGCCCTGTGGCCTCTGATCCCATCAGATCTCGGAAGCTAAGCAAGGTCGGGCCTGGTTAGTACTTGGATGGGAGACCACCTGGGAACACCAGGTGCTGTAGGCTTGGGAGACGGACCCAGCAACCCACTCCCAAAAGTCAATCCATCATCGAAAACCCTATGTACACCAGAGAAGCACTGACAATAGTGTTTCCCCTGTTGTATGTCGGGTTGCTATGAGTCGGATACCAACTCAAAGGCACCTAACAACAACAACCACAAGCTGATACAGGAGTGCTATGTTAGGCTCTGTACTTCAGGAGCAGCGATTTTCAGTCAGTGTACAATGGTTCATTTTCTTTCCATATTGCTTTTCGGGATCAGATACATGTCTATCATCCCACAATTGTTTTTGTTAATTGAGATACAGACTACTGCTTAACCTACAGTTTGTTCTCTCTCTCTCTCTCTCCTTCTTTCTCTCTCTCTCTCTCTCACCCTCCCCTATCTTCTCTCTCTTCCTTCACTCCATTCTGTTCCTTCCTCTTTTTTTGCCATAGTGGAGGTTGAACCCAGGGCCTCTCACATGCTAGGCAAGAGCTCTAAAACTGAGCCACACCCCTAGCCTCTTTTTTATATTTTATTTTGAGACAGGCTCTCTCTAAGTTGTGCAGGCTGTCTATGGCCTTCAATTTGTGATCCTCCTGCCTTACCCTCCCAAGTCACTGGGATTACAGGCATGTGCCATGACATCTGGCCCTCCCTCCTCTGTAGTTTTATTTCTTTCCATAAACATTAATTTCCTATCCTCCCTTGCAGTTAGATGTTGCCATGTAATGATTTCAGGCCTGATGGTAAAAAACCTCCCAAACGTGACTCTTTCTCTGTCTCTTTTCTTGTTTCCTGGCTGGATGTTGATACTCAAGGGAGCTTTAATAGCCATATGTAAAAGATGTCAGAGTCTATGTAAACCTGATTCCTGAATGAATGCATAGAATAGTGTCCTCTATGCCTAGGAGGAGCAACCATATTGGACTTCTATGCCAATGAGAACTATTATGTTAAGCTATTGATGTAATATGATTCACTTGCTAAGGTATTATCTTTATTAATATAACAGCTAAATAGGTACACTTAGGAAAACTTGCTTTTTCTCTTTTATTTCCTATTATTGCTCTGTCAGTATATGACGTATATAGTTTTAGATATTATCCAATATATTGATGTCCAATATGCTGATGGAGAAGGAGAGAAGGATAGACATGAAATTTTTAATGTCAAAATCTTGAATTATACCCACTTATGTGCTAGGTATGTTGTGGGTCCTAAATGTTGCAGGATACCCATAACTCAAGAGCAGAAGATAAGAAGAGGCCTCATAGAATAAGCATCTCTGAATTAGGGCATAGTCAATAAACTAAAACTTCTAATAGTTCCGTTGTCCTGGGAGTAGAAAGAGGATAAAGCTAAGGGATTTTGAAACATGACACTATGAGAAAAAAATTTTTTTAATTTATATACACTTTGTTCAACATGTACTTCTAATTCGGATCCCGTGATAAGTCCAATAAGATAAGATCAAGGCATTTCCCTAAATTAATGCAGGCCTGCCTGGATTCTCTTTTCTCTATTCTTCTGCAAGATCTCAAAGTGCTTCTGAAAGGGGATTCTGTTTCTCATCCAATACCAGCAGACTTGACATTCACTAGATTGTCACAAACAGGTGCATTTGGAAGATAAGCCCAGTTGTAGTTCATTTTTCTCTCTCCCGTTTGGATGCCCCTCTTCAAGGAAAATGGAAAACTTCCTCTGTCTTTATTAACAGAAAGCCTGTTTTTCTTGCCTTCCCTTCTGCTTTAAATGTGTGAGAGACAGTGGGAGGTCCAATTCAGTCCTAGGCTGGCTGGTCATTGGAAAGCTGTGAAAGAGAGTCTGAAAACCCAGCTTCCCAAAGAATCCTAAACAAAGCCTTTGTTTTCTTAACTATAAAGCTGAGTTAATTTCTTATGAAATACAGTAGGGGTGATTTTCAATTAGAACTACAAGCTGGGCCCCTCAAAGCCAGGTTTTGTGGGTATATTTTGGAGATGATAGTGGTGGGGTCACCATGACTATAATTATAATAATTGTACCCCACTGGAAATGAAAGGATGCATTGTGGTATGTGAAATAGGAATAATGTACAACTTTTTTTTACATCATTGAAAAAAATTTGCATTCTTCCCTGCTAGAATAATTACTTTCACTTTCTCATGTCATCAATGGGGAAGACACAGCTAAATTAATTTGTAGTTATGTTTTACTATCATTGTATGATTTTCAAAGTGCATTCTTATGCACTGTTACAAAATTCTCACAATGGGACAAAGTTTTGTCACCTTTTGCATATGCAAAAACTGAGGTTGGTGTGGATGACATGCTCTTTGTTAATGTGCCAAGCCTTGAAATTCGTACATCCTCAGTCTACATCTTTGATTCAAAGCACCAAAAACCCTCATCAAGTGATCAAGGTCTAGATTCCTCAATCTTCTCTCTCTCTCTTCCTCTCTACCCTCCCTCTCTCTCCGGTGTTGTTGAGGTGTCTACATGAGCTATTACTATCATCAAGATCTTCTCACTATATCCCTCATTTTTCCTCATTGTCATATTGAATGAGTGATATTGAAGGTAGGGAGGAGTGATCATACAGGCTCTTCAAGCCCATAGTCTGAAGCCAAGTTACTAGCTAGTTCTTTATTTTCCTCATCCATAAACTAAGCATAACATAGTGTGTTAGTTTGTCAGGGATGCCATAACAAAGTACCACAAATTGAATGGCTTAAAAAGCAGATATTTATTGTTTCATACTTCTAAAGGCCAGCAATACAAGAGCAAGGTATTAACAGGGCCATGCTTCCTTTAAAGGTGCTAAGGACAGGTCTGCTTCAGTCTTATCTCCTAAAATCTGGGAGTCCCTTGGTTTGTGGCAGCATAATTCCAGTTTTTTAATGGCATTCTGCCTGTGTGTCTGTCTCTTCACGTGGTGTTCTTTTTATAAGGACACAAGTCATATTGGATTAGGGGCCCATCTACTTCAGTATGACTCATTTTAACTAATTATATCTGCAACAATTCAATTTCCAGTTAAGGTCCCATTTTGAGGTACTAGGGGTTAGGACATCAATTTAATGAATTTGCAGGGGGGATCCCAATTCAACTCATAACACATAGTATCTATCTTATTAAGCTACTGTGAAGATTAAATAAAATGACATCTGAATAATCTTATGAGAATACCATGGAGTGTTACAGTTGAGAAATATTTGTTGTTCTTGTTGAGTTTGCATATTATTGACTAGAAATGTTAGAAATTACCAAAGTTTTAGTCATTTTGAGGAAAGTAATCTGGTTGGCATCTCTCTTCTCAATCTTAACTACCCACACTTTCTGCTACTCCAAGTCAGTAAAAATCATCGAGGATGTGCAGAGACAGTTTTATGTAGGGCATTATAGTGAGAAGCACCAGACATCTGAAAGGCTATACTCTTTTGATTGATTATTTTCTTTGAAGGAGATAGATATGACATGGAACTCACTTCAGACTTGGTGAACTGATTTCTATTTGCCTCCCTTTGTACATGACCTTGAGTAAATTAACCAACCACTAAAAAAGTCCTTCTAACAAATCATAAGACTAGAAAGAAACTCAAACAATAAATTTTATTCCAACAAATTTACGCAGCCCACAGTCACACCACCCCAGTCACATGAGAATCAATTTTATTTCTAAGGAAGTCTAGAGGCAATTTTGTAACATCTCTTATTATCAGCAAATATTGAGTTTAATCTAAATCCTGCAAGCTTTAGTTTAAAGCCATGTTTTGTTTGTTTGGCCCCAGTTTATAAATAGAATGACTGTAAATTGTACAATAATCCTTGAGGTAGATGGGTGGTTTATTTTGCTTTTGGGGGTTCCCTCTCCCTTTCCCTTTCCACTGCTGACTATATCTGTTCATTTCCAAGTCTGGAATTTTGTCCTCTATTCTGTCTGTCTGTCTGTCTGTCTGTCTGTCTGTCTATCTATCTATCTATCTATCTATCTATCTATCTACCTACCTGCCTGCCTGCCTACCTACCTACCTACCTACCTACCTACCTACCTACCTACCTACCTACCTATCATCATCATCATCTATCCATCTATCTAAAGCAACATCTATCTATGTATCTATGTATCTGGGGCTGGAGTTTAGCCCAATTGGTAGAGTGATTGCTCCTTGTGTTCTGAGGCCCTGGGTTTGATCCCCAGCACCACAGAAATTGGAGAAGGACCTGACAACTCAATCCTGAAACAATTAGTCATTGAAAACCCTATGGATAGCAGAGAAACACTGTCAGATATAGTGCTTCTTTCATTCTGTTGTATGTAGGGTCACTATGAGTTGGACCCAACTCAACGACACTTAGCAACAACATCTACCTACCTACCTACCTACCTACCTATCTATTTTTGAGGCAGGGTCTTACTATGTAGCTCAGGATAGCCTCAAACTTGTGATCCTCCCGCCTCAGCTTCCTGAGTGCTGAGATTCTAGGTGTGCGCTATAACACCCAGCTCTCCTTTCTTTCTGTCTCATTTTCCCATCTGGCCCATGGGCAATCTCCATTTGTAAATTCCACCAACATGTTAATCTAAACACTGAGCTTGGATAACTCATATTAGGTCCCCAAATCCTAACCAATTTCTCTCCCTTCTCAGGTTCATAACCCTGGAATGATGGTCTTTCCTCTTCGCCTTTGTGCTTATATTGATCTCTAGGTACTTCAGATTCTTCCTTCTATTTTCTCTTTCTGTTTCATTACCATTTCCATAGTCAGTGAAGTCCACAGGTTGTTGCTGCACTCAGACAATCACTACTAGTTGTCCCCAAATTTCCCATCTCCCTATTCTTCATCCCACAACAGGAGAAAAACGTATCTTCTCCTAGCATCTTGGTTCTTACTGTCATGAACTTGTGATGATTCTGAATTGCCATGTGCAAATTAAGACTTCCAAGGGCAATATTACCCAATGGCACCAACAAAACAAACTTAGTCTTTGAGTTCAATAATTAAGCAAATATTTCTTGGTCATCTCCAACATTCCACGCACTCTGCTAAATGCTGGGGAGGAGGCCAATAATGAAGAAGGCACTGTCCTAGGTTCTTGTACATGTGACTCATTTGTTCTTCCTTTCGAGCCTATGCAAGTGCCATTGCCCACAATGGAAATGACTTTCCTCCTTCTGTCTGAGAGATTGTGCCACTTACTCCTAAAAATTCACTTCTTCCTTGAAGTTTCCTTGAACTGAGTGGCTTCGATTACTCCAGTCACAGCTGGTCCCTTTTCTTAATATGTCCACATGGTTGCCCTTAGTAATATATATGTGTTGTGTATACATGTGGTTTCAACTGTTTGGTATTCCCAATTAACAAGCCCAACTGTTAGAGCAGAAGACAGTTGCCTAACATGTCCTATTAGTAATGTGTCCTTTACCTTTTTGAGACCAAATCATCTGATTTTGTCAGATCAAGTTAGGAGACAGAAACTGTATTAGGTGTTTCAACAGAGAGAATGTAATATAATGAATTGTTAACTTGGTATTGGAGATTCAGAAAGGAAAATGGGGACACTGGGATAATTCAGAGATTGTAAATGCCAGAAGCTACTGCTACCCCTAGGATGTTGGGTGGGACACAGAGAAGAGTTTGGAGTGGTGGAAAGTAGTTCAGAGAAAAGTGTGCTGCTCAGCAGGTGGTGATAGCTATCAGGGAGCAAATATCACTGCCAGGGTGAAGAAACCTTAGTGGGAGATGCTGAAAGGAACAATGAGCCAATGAGGGATAAGCAAATCCTTTCTCTTGCCTCCCTCCTGTGTTTGCTTTTGGTGGGGTCTAATAGCTGGTCTGGGGTTTAGCTCAGTTGGTAGAGTGCTGCTCTGTGCTTTGTGATCCCCATATGGGTTGGACCTGACTCAGTGGCACCTAACAACAACAACAACAACAACAACAACAACAACAGCTGGCCAAACAAATATAGTGGGTCAAAGCCCAGCCCTTGCTGTCACCAAGAGCAGAACAGAGTGGTGTGGGTTCAGAGTTGAAAGAGAACAGCTTTGTAACCAGGAAAGTCATTTGGACCATTTCTTGGATGTGTACTTGACCACGGAAATCTAAATTTTTCAGACACTTAAATAGAATCTCCTCTGAACTTAGAAGATTTTCTGCGCATATTACTCTCCTAAAAAAATCCATTGTTTCCTCTTTTTAGAGAATGAGAGCAATTTGGAAAATCAGGAAACTTTCAGAATTTGTTAATGGGGTTTCCATGAATTTTCCTAAGTGGAAACAGTGGGAGGGGGTGTCCCATAAAGCTTGACCTTACTTGCTATGCTGGACTACACAGATAACCACATCCTAGGTGAGGCTGGGAGAGTCTGGTATCACCTTGCTTCAGTGAGCCTAGGATCAGACATCTTAAGCCAAACAACAAAGAGAAAATATTCACTTTTCTATAGAGCCAAAAGTGGCTGCTGGAGAATATCACTGAGACTTAATTTTTTGGAAGGCCTTTTCATTTTTCTGTTGTGTTGAGGGGAAGTGATTGTTTATTCTTCATAATTTCTTCCATTTCTGGTTATGCTCTGTTCAGAAGATTGCAATGTTCAATTACAAAGGCAGGAGGTCTTCAGATTACTTTTTGAAAGATTTTTTTCCCTTGTACAAAGGAGATATGTGTTCATTGTAGATAATTTACAAAACACAGTCAAGTGAAAAGAAAGGAATAAAATCACCTGTAATTCTGCTTCCTAGAGATAACCACTGTTAATATTATGAATGTTGTATGATATATCATTCCATGAGCATATATATATACATATATACATGTCTATGCTTTTATATATACACCTACCCTTTAAAATATATGCTTTAAACTAACACATGCTCATTATAAAAAGAGGCTATTTGCCACCTGTTTTGTAATCTTCTATTTAACAATCAGGTTGCTTCTGTACCAAAATTTGTAAATTATTCTCTGTAGTAAGGATTATTCTCGTTCAGTCCTTCCAGTTACATACTGCTGGCTGCAAAGTGAAAATGATCATACACACTTAGTCATGTACATTCCTTATTATTTATTGTTAGATGCTGTCAAAATGAGTCTGAGTCATAAGGACCCTCATAGGGTTTTTGATGGCTGATTGTTTCAGGATGGTTCTTGAGACTGGGCTGCCACATCCTTCTCCCATTTTTTGCTATGCTGGGGATTGAACCTAGGACCTCAGAGAGCACAGAGCAGCACTCCATCAACTGAAATATTTGCTTCAATAATTGACTACACATATCAACCATGGTTGGACATCCTGGAGAATCAAGAAATATGTTGTTGCTTGTTTTTAAGTGTTGTGGAGTCGGTGTCTGACTCATAGCAACCCTATGTAAGACAGATGAAACACTATTGTCAGTGCTTCTCTGCTATTCATAGGGTTTTCAGTGGCATATTGTTTTTTGGGAGTGGGTTGCCAGGTCCCTCTCCCAAGTCTACAGCACCTGCTGTTCCCAGATGATCTCCTATTCAAGTGTTAACCAGGTCCAACCCTGCTTAGCTTCTGAGATCTGATGGGATCGAATGCCACAGTGGTAGGGCTGCATGCCAAAGAAATATATAGATGGCCTAGATTTTTCAAAAGCACCAAAATATCACAGCTTGTTTTTGTTGTTAAGTTCCATCAAGTCGTGTCTGATTCATAGTGACCCTCATAGGGTTTTCAATGGCTGATTGTTTTGGGATTGCTTTGGGAGTGGATTGCCACATCCTTCTCCCATTATCACACCTTACATTGGTCTTAGATCCTCTTCTATTGGTTAAGATTCAGCCCACTTCTACTTGTCATAAGGATTTCTCTATTTAGTGCTGTACTAGGCCTAAGCAAACAGTGAATCAGCAGATAAGATCTAGTTTTGATCTTGGACGCTAAGCAGGGTCAGGCCTGGTTAGTCCTTGGATGGGAGACTGCCTGGGGATACTGGGTTCTGTAGGCTTGGGAGAAAGACTTGGCAGCCCACTCCTAAAACAATCAGCCACTGAAAACCCTATGAATAGCAGAGAAGCACTGACAATAGTGCTGGGTATGGCACAGTGTCAAGGAGTGTTTTGTTCTGTTGTACATAGGGTCATTATGAGTCGGACCTAACCTGATGGCAACTAACAATAGCATCTTCATTGTAACAGCCTAGCAGTCCTGTTTCTGGTCTGTAGTTTTTGTTGTTGTTGTTGTTGTTCTTTTTCTTCTTCTTCTTTGTGATACTTGGAGGTTGATCTCAGAGCCTTGTACATACTTTGCAAGTGCTCTACCACTGGGCTGGACCCTCAGCCCTTTTTGTTTTTTAATTTGAGACGGAGTTTTACTAAATTATAAAGGCTGCCTCAAACAACTTCCTGAGTCACAGACATTACAGTCATGCCACACTGCACCTGACCCTAGTAGTTCTATATACACAGAATTTTGCCCCTAGTATCTCCATTAATTATATAGAATAAACATTGAAAATCATTATAAAGAAGAAAAGGAAACAGATCAAATTAATTTAAATAAGTTACTTGACCTAATGTATTCAAATATTGTCATTTCAACATGCCATCAAAATGAAAGATACATTATTGAGATATTTAACATTCTTTTTTCATATTGAGTCTATGAAAACTGGTGTTTTTAAAACTTACAGCACATTTCAACTCATAGGCTGAGTTTTCATTGGATATACTTGATCTGAATTTGGATTTCATATAATTTGCAGTTGAAAAAGTTGACTCACATACCAAATTTGTTCCAAACCTACTTAAAAGTTTTCCAATATCTGAATTGAGTACCAAAAAAAACCATCTTTTAAAAATATTTTCATCCACATTGACAAAATGGGTTTATTGTTTTTAGAAGAAT
>VMDO01031142.1:0-20400 GCA_007922755.1 Pedetes capensis
AGTTAAGAGAACTTTCATCTTTGAAAATGTTCAATAAAAACATCTTTCTTTTGTGTTAATACACTTTTTAGAAATAAAATTATTTTTACTTGCAAGGGAAGAAATACTTCAAAATTCTAAGGAACTCTTTAAAACAAAAACAAGTTTGGCGCGGTGGCGCAGGCCTGTAATCCCAGCAATTTGGGAGGCGGAGGCTGGAGGATTGCAAGTTCAAGACCAGAGGCAGTCCGCATAATTTAGTGAGACCCTGTCTCAAAAAGTGAAAAATTGGGCTGAGGGTGCAGCTCAGTGGTCCAGCACTTGCAGAGCATGCAAGCGCCAGGCCCTGGGTTCAACCCCCCAGTACCGAAACAAACAAACAAACAAAAAAACAACTCTAACATAATAGACCATCCCACATTGTAAAATTCAACTAATATTAATGAATTATTTTTGTGGGTATCTATAGCATTTTAGGAGACAGCAAACTTCTTTTTCTGCCTGCATTGGTATTGAAGTTATTTTAATTTACTGCTGCTACTCAAGCAAGACAATGAAGAAAGAATGAGCATGAGAGATATGTGATTTTTTTCACCCCACTTCCATTATTATGAAGTAGAACTGTATTTATTCACCCAATTCATCCACACTTTATTGCAAAGTATGGATGTTCATTTGGATTTTTTTGGCTACTCTGTGTAGACTTTCTTAGAGCTTCACATCATAGTCATAGGAATAATGAGTGCCCTTGAGCTAATCGCCTTACTTCCTAAAGCCTATTGGAAAATGAGCATTTCTCCATATAGAGCTCATCTTCCATATTCAATATTCATCAGAATCTAATGACTAATGAAATGAAAGTGCAAAGTCATAATTAAGGAAGACTGTTAACCACAACTTTGAAGCATGGGATCTTAGGATTTCTGTGTTTTGGAAAAGTAAATGGCTCGGGGAGTTTGTTCTAGAACTTCTGATATAAAAAGTAGGAAATTTAAGGGAACTCAAGATGAGCTAGGGTTTCAGCAAGACCTTAGGGCATTTAGAAGATAGTTTGGTCAGTGGAAAGGTGGTCCAGATCCAAGGCAGTGACAGATGCAGATTATTAATGTTGACTGTCAGGAGGGATCTCCTAACAACTACTATCTCATGTGTGAAAATTCCATTGCAGCTGTGACAAATTACCCTAAACTTAGTTGGCTTAAAACAATGCATACTTATTACTTTACAATTCTGTAGCTAAGATGTTCCCTTCTTGGCTCATGTCTTCTCTCTCCATCTTCAAACCAGCAATGTTACATTGATTTCTTCTTGGGCTGCCATCTCTGTGTTTTTTTCTTCCTTAGTTGCATCTTCCTTTTCTGTTTTTAAGGGCCCTTATGATTCAGAAGACTAGCAAACATAATTCCATCTACAAATTCAGTTCTCTTTCATTTTGGAACAACATATTCATAGTCTCTGGGCATGAAGGTGTGGATATCTTTGGGAGACTGTTATTCTGACCACCATAGCCCTCATTTCTGTTGCTCAATATGTCTGAATACTATTTTCCTCCAAATACTCTTTTCATTTCTGCTTCTGTCCTTGATCTATGCTTTGCCTTATTCTACAGTGAAAGAATCTGACTGGCTCAGTGTATTATCACTGCGTAGATAGATAGATAGATAGATCTTTTCTTTCATACTTTTCACAAGCCATTGACTCAGCAGTGAGCTTCTTACAGGTCTCATGTAAATTCTGATGGAGTTTGTTAGGGGACAGAGGCAAGACCATACCTTAGAATATTGCCCACTCAGTGTAAGGAACCTTCTCAGGGTCCTGTTTTATTAGGGACTCCCAAAGTGGTATACCAGTCCTCCTCCCTCATTCTCTTCAGCAAGGTGATTATCCACTTGCACATCAGTTGATAGAGTGCCACTCTGTGTTTTCTGAGGACCTGGGTTTGATTTCTAGCATTGTGAAAATGGCAGAAGCATGTGACATCCCATTCCCAAAACAATCCTGAATCAACCAGCCATTATAAACCCTATGAGGGTCGCTTTAAGTCAAAAGTGACTGGATGGCACCTCACAAAAACTCAAAGTGGAAATTTCCCTCAGAAAGATTGCTCTAAGCATGGCAGAAATCTTGATTGCTTTTCCAAGACAAGTTCCCTGGGAGACAAATAAACAGACATGTTTTGGAAGAAAGAGTTGTCAAAGTTTACATATTTAGGACTTAATATGCAGAAATTTAACTGTATTTCACTTTAGGGAACTGAACTTGCTTAGGAGCTACCATTTCCTTTTCCAGGAGAGGGAAACAGTTTCACCACTTTAAGCTTAGTCTCTTCCAATCCAAAGAAGCCTTTTGTGATCAATTAAGCATTTACAAAATACTGCGTTCCAGTTGCCTTTCAATATTTGTGAAGTTCTTGACCTTGTTCCTTGTTTTATGGATGTGAGGGGAAAGAAGATAGTCAGGTGTATTTGCTTTCTTTTGTTCTCTTGACAAGGTATCGAACATGATTACTACTGAGGACTTGGCCACTCTCTACCACCAGGCTTGGGATTCTCAGCTCTGGGTTGTTCTTCACCATCATCCTTCCCCTGGACCTTTTCTTCCAATTAGTCCCTCAACTTTTCCATTGGGGTTCCCTTGATCTTGCACCGAGGCTATCTCCTAGCGTGTATACTGATCTTTAAGTCTCATCTCCTTTTTCTTTTATCTTAAGAGACTATCTTGCATCTGTACATCCTGCTGAATCCATTGGAGATTCATACTTTAATCGTGAGAGGCTTTGCAGAGTCACTTTGGTTAATAATGTGAAGTTACCTTTAGTCATCTGCTGCTTTGGGCAGTGGTTTCCCAGGTATGATGAAATGGGACTAATATTCCCTCTATTCCAATATCCCCAAAACATTAGCTAAACTAATATAATAGTTGGCTAAATGTGATTGTTAGGTTTCTTAGTTTTTATTGTTAGAGGCTGTCCAGTAGGTGTCCGACTCATAGTGACCCTATGTACAACAGGCAAAACACTGTTGTCAGTGCTTCTCTGCTATTCATAGGGCTTTCAGTGGCTGATTGTTTTGGGGAATGGGTCACTGGGTCCTTCTCTCAAGCCTATAGCACCTAGTGCTCCTAGGCAGTGTCCCGTCCAAGTATTAACCACGCCTGACTCTGCTTAGCTTTAAAGATCTGATGTGATTTGATGCCACAGTGGCACAGCTGGAGGCAGGTTTCTTAGAGTGAATAAATAGTATAATGTATGTGAAACACCTTAGTTAGGGGCCAGAGGCTTTTAGCTCAGATGTCCTTTCCTTGGCTCATTTTGTATAGAGATGTTATTGTTTGTATAGTTGCTACCTAAAACTAGTTTTTAATAATAATAATTTTCAAGGTCCTCCAAAATGTGGAGACATATTTAGTTTTCCATTAAGTGTTTTTAGGGTATCTATATTTTTCCATGGAATAATTTTACATCATAATACTAAATACTGAAATTTCCAAAATGTTTTTCCAGTAATTTTGTTAAGCAATTATATCAGTGAGTAGTCATTTTGTAGATAGTACATTTGAATTTATTATCAAATGTATTATTTTGAAGATTATCTTGGAACTATCAGTTTCATTTAGAGCAATGAGATTTGGAAGAAATTTTCAGTGAAAAAGAGAAAAAGACTATAATCTGTGTTGTTATTACAGTGAAACTTGTCTTTGAATGTAGCAGTGAGAGAATATTAAAGCCAGTTAAGATTCTAAGGAAGAAAGAATTTGCAGGTGACAAGTATTCTTTTTGTGAAGACTGTGTTAAGGGTAGCAGTAGGAGGACTTGAACTGTAGAAAAGCTAAAGCATATTAGTGTATCAGTCAGAAGGAAGAGTATCCTGTCTTGAAGTCCTGAATTCTCTCTACATGCTGTATTCTTTCTAGCACAAAAATGGAGGTCAAATCACACAGTGTGTGAAGAATTAACATCATTTGAATGGAGCTCTGCCTGGTGCCAAAAGCTCATGTTACTTTCAATAAGCTTTCCTTCAGGAAATAAATTGGATAAAATGACAAAACATGTAATCATTTGGGAAAAAAAAAGGAAAAAAACAGGAAGAAGAATATATTAATATATTAATGTGTTAAATATTGTAGAGATGTAGTTTATTTTAGTGGTGGAAAGAGAAATACATCTGTTGTGAAAATAAATCATGCCATGTGAGAAAAATCTGTGAAACCTACCCTGAAAATTGTTTACTAAACATATATCAGGAAACTTTTGAGAGCCTTTACAATAGCTCTCATAACACCAAAGAATATTGTGTTTTATAAAATGGCAAAACAAGAACTAGTTATTTTAGTGGGATGGTCATATAATCTTAATTCTTTTTACTATAATTTCAATTCTCTTCTATTATCAAAAAAATTCTAGTTTTGATTTTAAATAACATGATATAGTCAAGAAGATATGTACACTAGGACTCTAGACTTAAGCTTCCTTGACTTCATCTATTTAAAATTTTATTTGTGAGTCAGAACTTACTTTGATCACTTTTGTGAGCCAGCTTTCTGTCACTCTCATGAAATTCTTGCGATACTTACCTTAGAAAGAGGAAGTGTCTATTTTGGCTCACAGATTTGGATGTTCTACTCCCATCACTGTGTGACCCCTGTAGCCAAGGGCCTGTGGTGACACAACACAGCTTGGTGGCAATGTATGGTAGAGCAACATGGTTCATCTCAGGGCCAAAAAACAAGAGCAGGAGAAAGGAAGGGGGCTGGAGTCCCACAGTCCCCTTCAAATGGAGGGCCTACCCCCAGTGACCTAAGGGCTATCCCCTGGGCCTACCTCCCACAGGTTCCACTGCCTCCCAACAGTGCCACTCTGGGGACTAAACTTTTACCACATGGGGTTTTGGGTGATATTCATCACTCAAAACACCATTTTTAAAAGTATTTAAAAATTATACCACAAAGAGAATTTCAGAGAGTATTCTTTATATATTTGAGAGGAAATGTATATATTTGAAATAAATTGATCTGTAAACCATTCATTCTTTAAAGTACCTAGTAATGTGTCTGGCCCATGTGATGACTTTATCAATGATGTTATCTGTAGTATAACACTGTTGTTGTTGTTGTTAGGTGCCATTGAGTAGGTATCCGACTCATAGTGACCCTCAGGGTTTTCAATGGCTGACTGTTTTGGGATTGCCTTGGGAGTGGATTGCCAGGTCCTTCTCCCATTTTTGCAGTGCTGGGAATTGAACTCGGGACCTCAGAGACTGCTGCGCAGCTCTCTACCAACTGAGTTAAATCCCAGCCCGTAGTATAACACTAAGGACACAATATTCACCTGAATGAGTCTCCACTAACTGTGAAGGGCACAGTATTCTCCCTGTGCCACAGGAAGGTGGTTAGACTTTGTAGAGGAATAAACAAGATATTAATGCTGCAAAGCACAGCTACATTTCACACCAATTAGCTCTATTGGTCTTACTGCAAAGAACTAAATACCCTGGATCAATTACAGTGATGTTGAGGTTTATCTATTTGTAACCCAAATCAATTAATCTATTCAAGAATTGATGTTTCCTGAATCTCATTTTAGTCTGAAATGAAAGAGAGAACTTTGCATTGTTCTTTACGGATAACCTGAGTGTTTAAAACAGGACTCAATAATTGGCCCTATGAAAGCACAAGCAATCTAGTGATATGCAAGAATTGAAGATGAAACCAAGTATGGGGTTTTTATCACTAAACTAATGTGCCTTGGATAGTTTGAATAAAAATCTACAAGGTCAATATTCAAATGAGTATGAGCAAAACTTCAGAGTTCAAATCAATCAATTTTAAGAACAAAACTGATTTAATCTTTTAAAACATTAGTTAACCATTAATGCCTTAAGTAAAAAATAGTAAGTCCATGGAAAACTAAAATGCTCTGTGATAGACAAATAGTGTGTGCCTATGTGTTCTCTTGCCAGTGTTCTGTAGTAGCATCCATGCTTAGCAGGGACCAGCCTGTAGAACCTGTTGGTAGTAAAGCAGAATGTTGGAGTTGTGCCAGAAAAACACAGGGTTGAACTGGTTCCGGTATGTGCCTGGATTCACTTCTCATAAGACAGTAAAAACCTGCCAGGTCCTGGCTTTCAAAGATGGTTTAGTCATGCATGTGTACTCCATCTGTTCGATGCATAAGGGATTTCCTTTGCAGCTTAACCCTCTAGCCACAAACACTGACATTGCTCCCTGCCTCCCTCCCCTCTTTAATTCTGCCTCTCCTGCTGGGAGTGTACAGGCTGTGTAAAGCAGGTGCAGCTTATGCCACTCTAGGGAAATCCTTCCATAGACACTGAGCTGAGCCAGAAATGAATTTTAATTTTGCCAAGAGCTTAATTTTGGTATAGTTTGATTCAGTGATTTAAAAACCCCCACAAAGCATAGCAAAAAATCCCATTTAATTTGATAAAAAATAAATACATCATTACAGTTCTAACCAACACTTTAATGTAGACATCAGTGACTTTCATCCTCTGTATGTGAAGTGTCTGTGAGGTCCCTTTGTTACCCAGATGAACCTTAGTAAGGGTTTCATCATATTCCTCCTCTCTCTGTTCTTTCTTTCTCTGTCTCTCATGCTCTCTCACTCTGTCTCTCTCTCCCTTTCTCCTCTCCATCCTGCCTCATAAGGTTTAGCAGCATATTTTAGCCTCCATAGTCACAGAGAGGGTGAACAGGAGAAAGTCTTCCTTAATCCATTCTCTATTGCATAACCCTTCTACCTTTGTTTACCACACATATCCTTCAGGTTTGATCTCCTTCCTATATGCTGCATTTCTCCTTTATTTTCTAGGATGATTCCCCCCCCCCTTTTTTTTAAAGTACTGATGATAGCTAATTCTAGTTTTTTTTTTTTTTTGGTACTGGGGGTTGAATCCAGGGCCTCGCGCTTGCATGCTCTGCAAGTGCTGGACCACTGAGCTCTTTTTTGGACCTCAGCCCATTTTTTCACTTTTTGAGACAGGGTCTCACTAAGTTACACAGACTGCCTCTGGTCTTGAACTTGCGATCCTCCTGCCTCCGCCTCCCAAACCATTGGGATTACAGATGTGAGCCACCATGCCCGGCTTCTTATTTCAGGTTTTGAAGTTGGAGTTAGAATATAGCTTCAAACCTCAAAATTGTACATGCAAACTATTGTGATACAAGTAGCTTTACAACCTGTAACAGAACCTACTGTTTTAACAAGCTGGTAGTCATTATGGCAAATTTATATTTATTTTTATATGTTTTCCTGGTATACTGAAACTCCAAAAAGGTCAAAATGAAGAAAAGGGTGGATCTTTCTAATCAGTTGTTTATAGTCTTAAATATATCCTAATGGGAATTTATGAGCCGAATCATTAATTATTGTTCCTATTAATTTTCTTTCTTTCACATAGATTTATGAGAAATACCAAGATTTGTATACTGTGGAACCAAATAATGCACGCCAGCTGGTGGAAATTGCAGCCAGGGATATTGAGAAACTTCTAAGCAATAGATCTAAAGCCCTGGTGGTGAGTTTAAATTGGATCTGATTCTTTTGTTATTTACCTTTGCTTCCCTATTACTGATGGTTTTTTTTTATGCATTACTTGGAGGTTTTGCTGGGTATGTTTTCTTTACCTTGATAACTATGTTCATCTAAAATGTTCATGAAAAAGGAAGGTATGTTTTCTTGGGGGCTCCCAAATAATCAGGTATCTGTTTTCTAAATATTAATTTTTATATTACTGTTATATCTTTATAATACATAGAAAAAGTATATTTAATTGACATACATATATATATATATTTTATACATATGGAAGTCATTATAAGTAATAATGAAAGAAACAAGTTTAAATCTATCCTATAACATAGAACCCATAAATATTACTAGCACTCTTAAACTGTAGAGCTCTTCTGTCCCATCTTCTGCCAAAGGTGTCCAGTATGCTGGATAAATGATTACTTATTACTTCTTTGATTTACGAAAATAGTTGTTTTTCACCTCACTGCTTTGCTGAACAAGATATTTTCTTATTTTGCTTATATTTGAGCTTTTTAATGTGATATTCTGTATGTAGACCTCTGTATGTAGACCTCAGACCTTGTTTTCTTCATCAATATTGTGTATGACTTATCTGAATGCTTACATTTAGATATAATTCATTTTATAGTAATCCACACTTATCCACCAGGGATATGCCACAAGAACCCCAGTGGATGCCTGAAAAGGTGCATAGTACTGTACCTTATTCTACCATTCATCAGTATCAGTGGAGGATTGGTTCCAGGACCCCAAAATTCACAGATCTGCAAGACCCTTATATAATATGATGTATTTCTGTATAATCTACATACATTCTCCTGTATACTTTAAATCATCTCTCCATTACTTATGGGCTGAGATTTAGCTCAGTTGGTAGGGCGCCACTCTTCAGTCTCTGAGGTCCCTGGTTTGATTCCCAATACTGCAAAAATGGGAGAAGGATGTGGCAATCCACTCCCGAGGCAATCCTGAAACAATAAACCATTGAAAATCCTTTGAGGGTTGCTACGAGTTGGACATGACTCGATGCACCTAACAACAACAACATTACTTATAATACCCAACACAATAAAAATACTATGCAAATAGTTTTTATACTATTCTGCTCAGGGAATAATTAAAATAAGACACACGATATATGTTTAATACAAACTTATTAAACATTTTAAAAATTATTTTTGATTTGTGATGGGTTTCATTGGCCAATGCAGGACCCGTGGATACAGAGGTCTGAGTGTACTATGTTTTTCCATACATAAATACCTATGAAAAAGTTTAATTTATAAATTAGACATAGAATGAGATTAGCAACAATAATAATACATAGAGCAGTGATAAAAGTATATTGTAATAAAAGTTATGAGAATATGGTCTTTTTCTCTCTCCAAAAATTTTATTGTACTTACCCTTCTTGTGATGATTTAAGATGATGTACTGCTTACATGATGAAATGAAGCAAGGTGAATGTGGTAGGCATTGTGATGTAGTATTAGGCTACTTCATTAAGTTTATTTGAACAAAAGCAAGCTTTGACAGTTGATCTGATAACCAAGATGGGTGCCATACTAAGTGACTATTAGGGAGGTAACATTCATAGTGTGACTATCCTGGACAAAAGGATGATTCATGTGCTGGGTGAGGTGGAGCAAGATTTTTATCATGCTACTCAGAATGGTATACAATTTAAAATTTATGGATTAACTATTTATGGAATTTTTTGTTTAATATTTTCATACACCTAATGAGCTTAACATAACTGACACCATGGGAAACAAAACCATGGAGAAGGGAGAATGACTGTATTAACAGTTAAATATCATTTTCTGAGGTTATATCTGAATTTATTATTTATTCTCTGCTGGCAAATTATTACTTGGATTGTTTCCACATGGATGCTACCATGAATAATGTTGTTGAATTTTCTTGAACAAATGAATATCTGAGGATTAATACAGGATAGGCAACTCACAAAGTCAATTTTATAAAAGTATGACCATTGTTTTCCAAAAACTGTGTCAATTTAGTCCTCTCCTAGGCATATATAAGTCCCCAGTTGTCCATATTCTGGATAAATTCAAGAGGGTCAGAATTCTTAATTATAGGCAAAGAATTGGCTATAAAAAATGGAACCTCTACTTATTACTGGTGAAAAAATCATTTTATTATAAATTCATTTACCATTCTTTTCCTCTTCAGTGAAATAGCTATTTATATCTTTTGCAGATTTTTATTCTCTTAATTGATTTGTATGTAATATATTATTAGTGTTAATGCATTTTATGCATATATATGCAAATATCTGTGTCTACATTGTGGCTTGTGCCTTGTTTTTTATCATGTACTTTGATAGGTTTTTAATTTTAATGCAAAGTCATCTTTCCTCTTTCTTTTCTTTCCTTCTCTTTCTTTCTCCCCCCTCCCCACCCTGCCTTCTTTCTTTCTTTCTGTACTTGGAGGTTGAATTCAAGGCCTTGTACATAAGCTGCAAGTACTGTATCACTAAGCTGCACCCTAGCCCATTATTTATTTATTTATTTATTTATTTATTTTTGAGTCAGGGTCTTGCTAAGTTAGCACAGTCTGCCTCTGGCCTCAAAGTCATGATCCTCCTGGTTCAGATTTCTGAATTGCTGGAATTATAAGCATATGCCATGGGAGCCAGCTGTCAACTTTTCTTCTAATTGTTAGTATTCGGGGTGTTTTGTTCAAGAAATCTTTCTTTACCTTGATGTTATATACACAGATATTCAGTGTATTTTATTCTAAGTGGTTCTAAGTTTTACCTTTCATATTGAAGTATTTAGTCAACTTGCAAATGATATAATTTTTGCTTCCAAATTAAATTAACTTTTTCAGCTAATTTTCCCACTACTATTTATTAAATAGTTTTCCTTCCCTCAGTGATCACCGATTATCAGGCTAGATATCTGGTAGGCCAACTCCTTCATCATATTTATGTTTAGAAAGATCTTGAGTATTATGAACCTTTACTTTTTATTAAATTGTAGATTCAGCATGTAATTATCCAGAACAATATTGGGATTTTGATTGGTATTATATTGATTAAGACCAAATTGGAAATAACTGCTCTCTTAACTATATTTTATCTTTCTATTTATAAGTAGGATATTCTTTCTAGTTAGCAATTTTTTAGGTCACTCAATAAAGTTCAATTTTTTAAATAATGTTACATGTTTCATTAGGTGTAATATTAGAGCTTAAGTTTAGCATCTTTCATTCAATAGGTCTCTGCATTATTATGGGTATTTGTCCCACAACTAACCTTGGTCCTCAAAATTTTTCCATTCTTTCATGGTGGTGGTTTTAGGTGCCGTTGAGTCACTGAATACTTTTTTGCCATTGAAACATTACCTAATACTGTGCCATGCCCAGTACTATGTCAGTGCTTCTCTGCTACTCATAAGGTTTTCCATGGGTGATTGTTTCAGGATTGTCTTGGGAGTTGGTACAGAGCTTGCTGTGCATGCTCTGAGGCCTTGAGTTCAATCCCCAGCGCAGCAAAAATGGGAGAAGGACCATTCCTTCATAGACACGTTTAAATCTTTTTATTATGATTCCTAAAGCATCCAGGATTTTGTTGTAATATGGCAGGAATGTCTGTTGGAATATTTGGTATGCTATATTTCTGGAAGTTGAAGTATTTAATTAAAAGAATATAGAATTGAATAACTTATGACAAGATAAACTTCCATGACTGAAAAATTTAAACCATTATTATCTTCAATTTTAGGGATGTGAATACCACTTTTAAGTATTTAGAGATGTAGATGTTTGTAATAAAAACTTAGAAAAATAAGGTACTTTCTACTTCCGTGATTATTATTCTAGTGACAACTAAAAATGTTTGTTTTCATAGTCATTAGCTCACATTTTTTTTCACTCTGTGTGTAGAAAACAGGTAAAATCTGAGTATCAAAGCCCAATGGAAAAAATTATAGAATGGTATAGTGTATAGCTTGCCTTAATTGGATTAAAATCGAAGTTTTTTCTTATTTCTGATTTGTGCTTGGAGCTCTAGACACCTGGTGCATTGTCTGAATCCTGTGGGGGATCAATGACAATTGTAGTGTACAACCACAGAATATAGAAGGCATAGAGCTAATTAATGTAAATTAGTTACATTTTATGGCTGGGAGACACATTTATGTTTGTTTTTATACTTCTTTAATTTCACAAAAATAGAAAACATTATTTAGTAAAGAAGTATTTTGCAACTGATTGTAAAACAGGTGCTATATTATATTGTAAATGAATGCACGATAGCATTATTAATTTGCTTCAATTTTTGCCCATGGAGGCATCTGGATTAAAAGATTTTTAATTAATCTGAGTGTTCTACCAATATAATTCTAAACAAAATTCAGTGAAAAGTCATGAATATACAAATCTGAGGTACATGATGTAATTTAACATGTTAGACTTTATTGAATGCTTATTTTTAAGTGCTATTATCAAATTATTTTTCACAATAATGCTATGGACTAGATATCATTATTCATCTCATTTTTTCATTGAGGAAACTGGTTCTTGAAACTTGCCAAAAGAAATGTAGCTAATAAGTAATGGATGCCCATGCTTCTCACACCTTAACATGCATACAGATCACCTATGGTTCTGGTTAAAAGGCGGATTTTTATTCAGTAGACTGAGACAGAGATTCTGCATGGCTAATGAGCTCCCAGATGGTTCCAGTATATCTTTTATAAATACCATACATGGGTCACATGTGGTGCATGCCTATGATCCTAGAACTTCGGAGGTAGAGGCAGGAGGATTGGCAGTTTGAGACTATCCAGGGTTATAAAATGAGTTCAAGGTCAACTTGTACTACAAAATGAGACCCTGCATCCAAAAATTAAAGAAAACAAAGACTGTACATTAAACAGCAGGAATGTGAGAGGATTCAAATTCAGGTGTTTCCAATTTCAAGATTTGCATTTTATTTACTATACAAATATATTCTTTGGCCTAAAGAAGTGCAAAATCATAACAAAAAAAGTATGACCAGGTATTCTGTACACTACTGTTTATGGAGACTGGTTAAGAAATGTATGTTCCAGTTAATAGAATATTCTGGAGTTCTGTGAAGTTTTCACCAAATCCTATATCAACTAAACATTTTCCAAAAAAGTATTTAATGAAATAATATATATGATACTGAAATAATTTTCATTTTTATTTGAGTTTGAAAAGTTTATATTCAATATTTGAACTATTGTAAGATTCTTGATTATATTCTGTATAAAAGTCCATTGATTATATATACCATATGCGTTGTGCATTATGCATGATTCTCCCTGATTTTTTTTTTTTTAATACAGAGTATCAATATGTAGCCCAGGCTAACCTGAAATTCCTTTTGTAAACCAGGCTGGCCTCAAACCCACACAAGTCTCTCGAATGCTGGGATTATAGGCATGTGCCACCATGCCTGGTCTGATTGTCATTTACATTTTCATTTTGTTTATGTTGTGAATTAAAAGAAGAGTATTTTAAACAAAGTTCTGTTAATCATCTTTTCTTTTAGTCAGTGCTTTTAGTCATCATCCTCAATATCCTTGCCTACTCTGTGGTTGCAAAGGATTTCTTTAATGTTTCCTGTTATAAGTGTAGTTTAGAGTTTACTTTTTATGTCTATAATCCATTTTGAATTCTCTTTTATGATTTTAGATGAGGGGCAAGACTTAGTGATTTCTATACAAGTATTCAATTTATCAGCAACATTTGTCAAAAAGATGTTCCTGATAGCTGGGCACAGTGACACACGCTTGTAATTCCAGTAACTTGGAAGGCAGAGGCAGGAGGATCATGAGTTTAAGGCCAGAGGCAGCCTGCTTAATTTAGTGGGACCCTGTCTTGAGATAAAACATTTTCAAAAAGGGAGCTGTGGGTGAAGTTCAGTGATAGGCGGCTTGTAAAGTGTGCACAAGACCCTGGCTTCAGCTCCCAGTACTACCAAAAACACCAAAACCGAAACTGAAAAACAAAAACCAACCAACCAAACAAACAAAAACCCAAACAAAAAGTGATTTTCCTTTTGCCATGGAATTATGTGGATTCCTTGGTTGAAAGTCAGTTCTTTATTTATATTTAGGTTTCTTTTTGTATGCTATGTTCTCTTTACTTTATCTGTATGTTTATATTTCTATCAATAGTATATTTTTTGGTTATTTGCTTTTTTCTTTTTTATTAACATATTAATTGTACAGATTAATTATCTTGCTAGCATTGTTCAATTATTTGTAGGACAATCTAAAATCAGTGTTTAGAAGCAAAAAGGACACAGTCATTTAACATTGCCATTTGCATTCATTTCAGCCTGACCTAGGCTAAAATATCTGCAAGTGATAATGAGCAATTCATAGAGAAACCTTTTCAGCAACATAGTCCAACCTCCAGTAGTGCCCCCTGAGAGATGGAAGTAAATGAAATCAATGGTCTCATTGTTCACCAGCCAGCTCAGAGAACGGATCTTCTCAGTAAATAAAGGTCTATAGACGTTTTGCTCAGAAAAAATAGGATCAAGGTTATAATAAACAAATTTTTCTAGTGACAAATTTCCAATTATGGCATATCCTGTCTCCTTCTGGTTGTCCTGGTAACTTTAATTAAAACTGCTCCAATCTATTATGAAACTTTCAATACTGTAGTATACCCTAACTATTCATTCAACCTTGATATTCAACTTATGAGTGATAATGAAAAGTGGAAAATAACAAATGTTTTCAAATGATTATTAAAGTATTTTTTTTCTGGAAGGACTAGATTATTGTTATTTAACCAAATAGTTTTCTTATGTTTCCTTAGTTATTAGGCTACTAGGTTTATAATACTTGTAGCTGTACCACTGTGGTGTCTGATCCCATCTGATCTCAAGCTAAGCAGAGTTGGGCCTCGTTAGTACTTGTATGTACTTGTATGTTGACACCAGGTGCTGTAGGCTTGGGAGAAGGACCTGGCAACCCACTCCCCTCAAAAAATCACCCACTGAAAATCCTATGAACAGCAGAGAAACACTGACAATAGTGTTTTGCCTGTTGTTTCGCTATGAGTTGGACACCAACTCAACGGCAAGTAACAACAACAAAAATTTTATAATATGTCATCAGTAGACATACACTTTGTTTTAAAAAAGTGCAGATTAATAGTCTTCATCTCTAGGGACCTTAATACAGGAATATAGAAAGAAGTCCATGAAAAATTAAGTCCAGATAAGTGAGAAAAGGGCCAAGGAAGGAACATGAAATTCTTTAGAGACTCCAAAAAAGAATGACATTTTTTTTCTTTTGGCTATTAGGTTAGGTGCCGTCAAGTCGGTATCCGATTCATAGTGACCCCCATAGGGTTTTCAGTGGCTGAGTGTTTTGGGATTGCCTTGGGAGTGGATTGGCCAGGTCCTTCTCCCATTTTCGTGGTGCTGGGAACTGAGCTCAGGACCTCAGAGACTGCAGCGCAGCACTCTACCAACTGAGCTAAATGCCATTAGGAGGTATCAATTTACTTTTGTCAGAAGAGAAGGCATAGAATGGAATGGACTATTCAAGAATGGGGAATGTGAGAGATTGACAATAAATTTGTCTGGGTTTTCATGAAGTTTGGGAGGACAGTGAAAGAGAAATGTGGAGTACTACTAAAGGTTGTTCTATCTTGTTTGTTTTTGAGAGAGCAGGATGTACAATAATGCTATAATCAGAAGGAAAGCAATCTATGAAATTTGAAAATAAGGAGGAAAAATAAGTCTCAACATTAGAGGCATAAATGTTCTAGGAAAAGTAGAAGAAAAAGTTTATGAAATTGAGCTTAAAAGATGGTGGGATCATTCCCTTTGGACAGAAGAGATATTATTAAATATAAATAAAGAATTAAGTTTAAAGGTAGAGGAAACTTGAAAGTCGTACTTAATTACCACTTTTTTTCTTGATCAAGAAGAAGGTAATATTAAATTTAAAGAATGGACTGTGAGGGTCTTGGGGACTGTGGTGAAGGTTTTGGGAAATAAAGTTTAAAAAAAGGTGAAAGGAATCAATTATGGGTGATTAAATGACTGGTGAATAAAATCTAGGGTCTTCCTAATATTGAGAAAAATCAGAAGATGTAAAATACCCTTTTTTCTAAAAGTGAGGTCCTAAGCTATGTATGTTTTTCAGAGCTTTCTGAAAATTGTGTGTGTGTGTGTGTGTGTGTGTGTGTGTGTGTGTGTGTGCACATGCACATGCGTGCATGCATGTGCATTTTGACCATTAGTTCTAAATTTGTCCTGTGGGTATAAACTTAACCAAGTTCAAGAGACCAACAGAAAAATTGCTTTGGAAAAAATGTGAAATAACGTACCATTTCTATTCTCCCTGGAGAAAGTACACTTTAATCTTAGTATAAATATCTTTGAGAGGATTACTCAGAAAGCTAATATACTTTCCTTTGAGTCAAAGTGGTAAAGGAACTAAGTTATCTGCTGTTGTTTTGCAAAATTGAGATTATTTTTCTTATTTGGATTTGATACATGCCCATGGGTGCTAAGGCTATAAATACCTGTCTGGTGGCAGAGTAATGAGAAATGGATTCATTGGACACAAGCTTATTCACAAACCTGGGCAGAAGTGCACCTCTTTATGGGATGAGGCTGGTCTGGGATGCCAGGAGTGAAGTCAGTTTAGTAGAAAGAGGGTAGAAATACACTCTCAGGTAGGCACTGAGGGGCTGACTGTAACTGACAGCCATAAGTACAGTAGTTTGATGTACTGGATATCTCTAAACAACTCAGTAAAGTATCCTAGGACATGAACAAGTCCAGGTTCAATATCAACTGGTCTCAAGGCATACCAACACTTAGTCAAGAAAGAGCTCTCCATGGCCAGCTTTCTCATAGTGTCATTGCTGAAATCATCCTTTATTACCTGGTAAGTGGGGTCAAGATGGGCTCATGAGAAGCTTAGAGGGTTGTCATAGAAGTCTATTACACTCTCTACCTAAGGTTTCTGAGACTGAAACAGTACCAAGCTGGCAATAGATTTTGGGTTGAATTTTATTTACTTATTTTTATCATTTTCTTAAAGAAACAGAGTCTTACTATGTTGCCTAGGTTGGCCTTGATATGCTGGACTCAGCAATTCTGCCTTAGGCTGCCAAATAGCTGGGACTATGCTTACATGTCACTGTGCCTAGTTTAAATGAAACAAAAAATCTTTTCCAGTACCGAGGTGTTGAACCCAGGGCCTCGTGCATGCTAGGCAAATACGCTATCACTGAGCCACATCCCCAGCCTCTTTGTGATTTTTTATTTTGAGACAGGGTCTCACCAAGTTATATAGGCTCCCTCAAGCCACAAACTTGTGATCTTCTTGCCTCAGTCTCCTGACTCTCTGGGATTACAAACATGTTCCCTGGTGCCCAGTTTAAATGAATTTTAAATCAAGCTTAGGCTTTTGACTTTTAACCCAGTTTAGATATTTTAATTTATCAACCTAGAGTCATTTTAGGAATAAAAATTTTATGTTCAACAGTGAGTGGAAAAGTTATGGAATCTATAAGGCTTAATGTCATGTTTAAGTATGATCAATAGACAAACCAATTAAAGGGTAATTCACACAGATTGTAGATTTATTTTCCCTGATATTGGAAGATATCTGTAGATAGATAGTTCAAGAGATTTATAGAAGTCTCATTCTGTTACTTCTGTCCATCTCATGGGACAAGCTTTGGCTGCAAATGTGTGTGTGTCGGGCGGGGGTGGGAGGATGTATGTTTAGCTGGGCCAGTGCCTCTCTTCACAAAATTGGAGTACTCTTAATTAAAATATGTATCCAGCCAGATGGTGTGTATGTCAAGACTTTCTTCAGATTGTGAGCTTTAAGTAAGAGATTCTAGAGAAAATTCATTTAAAAGAAGAAGAGAAAAAAGAAATACTGCTTTCTGTTAGCTTTTTTTAAAAATATAAGTCCCAACCTTGGATATAATGATTACATGCACAAGCAAATCAGCATCCTCTAATAAGACTTGGCACATTATGAACACTATTGGAATTGAGGACTGGGAGAGTAAATTTTGTAAACATGAAGAATATTGAAGATTTAGTCAATGATCAGTGAAGTATCTGAAACCATGAACCAGGTTAGGAAGGATCTGATACTAGTCTAGAATATATAGTTCAAGACAGGAGACATTTCTATATGGATAAAATAAGTTTATGGAGAACAGTGAAGAAGCTGTAGTAAAGGACAGAAATTTAAGACACTAAGTATTCTAGGCAATAAAGAAGAGACATGAGTGAATAAGCTGGTTACGTAAAGAATAGTGGAAACTTTTGGAGTTTCAATAGTAAAAATTAGCATTTATTGAATTTATCCTGTGGTCTAAATGCCTTTTACTATGTTCTTTCCATATAGTTCTAGCATAATTTCTGTTTTGCAAATAGGCATTTGTTGTTGTTGTTAGGTGTCATCGAGTTGGTATCTGACTCATAGCGAGCCTCTGTACAACAGGGGAAACACTATTGTCAGTGCTTCTCTGCTGTTCATAGGGTTTTCAATGGCAGATTGATTTTTGGGAGGGGGTTGCCAGGTCCTTCTCCCAAGCCTACAGCTTCTGGTGTTCCCAGGCGGTCTCCCATTCAGGTACTAACCAGGCCCGACCCTACTTAGCTTCCGAGATCTGGCGAGATCGGATGCCACAGGGCTCAGCTGCAGGCGCAAATAGGCATAGTTGTCTTCATTTTACAGTAGGACCTACAAATACCTGTTTGTTAACAGTCCTATCATTGTTTGATCTGGAAGTAATGTTTATAACGCTTTACACTCTAACATACAGTTTATTACTTTTATCAATGCACCCTGACATTTGATAAATCTGTATCTTACTATTTCATTTAGGTTTCAAAAAGTTAGTTGGTGCTTTGGGTTTATACAGATACATTACATGATTTGTGGCCACTTAAAACAATTACTAATAGTCTATCCAAATTTTCCCTCACAATAATAGATTTTTCTAAAGCAGATTTCTGGCTTAAATGAAAGATGTGTGTATTTCTTCATGCCATTCATTCATGTGTTAAATGGAAAACTCTAGATGCATCACCACATTTTCTCTCTTAGATTGCATACTTTAACAGAATCTTTATGGATTTTTAAACCTAAAGTAATTATAATGATAGGAATTTGGGGCCAGACAGAAGAGATTGTGAATAACTAAGTGCTGCTTTTAGGACTCTTCAATTACAGTAGAGGGAAACAAATCCATATGCCTGTACATGTGCTGCTAGTGTCTACTGCCCCCAGCATTTCAATTTTTACATTTTCTTCTTATTAATATATTATTTAAAGGTTAGCAGTGAAATGTTTTCAAACATCACTTTCTGTTGTAAATTGCTCAGTAATAGAGAGGGCACTCTCCCTCCCCCATTCCACAAAATGGTGTGAGCACTACATGGCAGTTTGAACAAAGTCATGTTTTGAAAAAGGGTAGTTGTTCAACCTACCTTCAAGATAGAAAGCACAATTCTGTTTTGAAAACAGAATTAGGCAAACAATTCTGTTTACCTAATTCTTTAATGGAAGGATCAGACAAGGAAAGTTTTCCACTCAAAGAAATCTCTTTTGGAAATATAATTTTCTTAATTGTATTTTCACTTTTGGATTAGAAAGTAGTATTTAATGTATGAACAAGAACAATTATATTGACAATTTGACAGAGATAATGTGTATTGTGATAACACAACATTTGGAAAATTAAGGGAAGGGGCAGTACGCTTGTTGACTACACTGATGTAAATGAGAAAATGAGAATTAGGTGAAGAGACTTCAGTGGTCACAAAGTCAAGAACTACACATCCTATGTTCTTGATTCTAACCCACACCCTTTCAATAGTTTTCAATAGTTTCAATAGTTTCAATAGTTAAAGTCAGGTATAGATTAAAATCATGTGCAGATTGGAGTCTCCTCAGAGGTCTTGAGAGAACTCTCTGGACCGTCATCTAATCTGCAGGTGATCCTAACCCACATCTGGTTTTGTAACCCTCTAAATTTTTTCAGAGTGTGAGGATTAGAATCTAAGATGTATCGTAATTTGTGAAGCATAGTAAAAAAAATGTAAATGTGAGGCCTATGTTCAGAAGTTCTGTTGTTGTTAAAAGTTCTGAAGAAATTCAAAATGGCAGAAGCAGAGAATTAAAACAAGCTTGGGGTCTTCCTGAGTGTGGGTGCAGTCTCATGGCACAGGTCTCAGACCCATGAAGCTGGCTAGTCCTGCACACAGGTGATTAATGGTAGGACTGGAACTGGGATTCGGGGTTCTTAACCACCTGTACAGTGCTTAATCTATGATGACAGTTGTTGAGCTTTACTTGGTAACTTGGGAGTGTAAGGAAGCTATGATAATTGTTGAAAGATAATCCCAAGGTGAGTAAAAAAAAATCTATATATCATTTCACTTATGTTTTTATAAAATATCAAACTGTCTGAAAAGGAATGTTCTGACCTGAATATGCTAGATAATAGTGTTTTGTGTAACAATTAATACATACAGAGAAACAATGCTATTCTCTTTGGTTCATATAATAGAATCTTTAAATAGAATTTCATGGCATCTCATAAATTCAGAGACAATCTGATCAAGTAGTATTTGCTAACATTAAACATCATTTGGCCATTTATAGAGTTGAACTTAAATTGATGGTCTGATTCCTGAATGTTTTAATTTTAATTCTCTTATCTGTTGATGTTTAGTTTTTCCTTTTCCCCATTAACTCTTATCCTTTCACAGAATTACATAAACTATAAACCGTTCTCTGTGAACTCATTTTTTAACTTTTACTAAGTAAGTAACTAAGTAATATTAAGCTAGGAGCCCTTTGTGAGTT
>VMDO01031143.1:0-20433 GCA_007922755.1 Pedetes capensis
CCAAATCCTGCTCATTTTCTCTTGCAGATGCCAAGATCACAGGTGTAAACTTTTTTGGGGGGACACTGGGGGTTGAACCCAGGGCCTCACACTTGCAAGCTCTGCAAGTGCTGGACCACTGAGCTGCACCCCCACCCATTATTTTACTTTTTGAGACAGGGTCTTGCTAAATTATACAGACTGCCTCTGGTCTTGAACTTGCAATCCTCCTGCCTCTGCCTCCCATGTCGCTGGGATTACAGGCGTGCACCACCGTGCCTGGCAAACATTTTTATTTTTATTTTTTTACAGTGCTGGGGCTGGAACCCAGGACCTCACAAGTGCCAGGCAAGTGCTGTACCAACTGAGCTCCACTCCCAGCCTCCTAGAGCCCCTTGAAAGTCAACTTTTTGGCCATATCTGAGCCTCAGCCACGTCTCTGCCTCTTTGGGCTGCAGAGCTGCAGGGGTGCCAGCGTCCTGCCTTGCTTGGTGGGTTACATCCTGTCGATCTTAGCTCGCCCCCGGAGACCCCTTCCCAGCACCTACATCTTGTGGAAGGTGGTTGGAGCCGGCAGCCCCCAGCAAGTTTGTCTCCATTCACCAGGTGTTCCTGACCCTCCAATAACCGGAGGCAGCTGCTTGGGATCTGGGCGGCAGCCTCTGGGTCTCCACTGTTTTTTTTTTTTTTTTTTTTTTTTTTTGTGGTACTGGGGGTTGAACCCAGGGCCTCGCACCTGCATGCTCTGCAAGTGCTGGACCACTGAGCTGCACCCCCAGCCCATTTTTTTACGTTTTGAGTCAGGGTCTCGCTAAATTACGCAGACTGCCTCTGGTCTCGAACTTGCGATCCTCCTGCCTTCGCCTCCCGAGCTGCTGGGATTACAGGCGTGCGCCACCATGCCCGGCTTGGTCTCCACTGTTGATCAAGTTCAGGGACTGGTTCGTGGCTAGAGATTGGACTCATAGAGATTGGTAAATTCAATGGCAGAGGCCAAGTTCTTGGGCAGCTGAACATTCTGGCTGGCCTGCTATGTAGTCAGGGATTCACCTTGCCCAAAGAATACTTCAGTTTTTCCTCCTTGGCCCCTGCTGCCACCTCTAAGCCCTTGGAATGTCCTGCCTGACAGTTTGCCTGCAGGCCTTCAGCCACTCTGGGTGGTCTCCGCTAATGGCAGGAACCATAGCAGGGCTTTGGGCCACACGGTATTGGCTTGACCCACGGAAGCATTGGAGATGAAAGTCAGCTAGGCGGAGCTGGGGATGTGGCCTAGTGGTAGAGCACTTGCCTGGCATGCTGGTAGCCCTGCATCTGACCCCCTCAGCACTGCAAAAGGAAAAAAAATAATCATATAATGAGCCAGACATGGGGGTGCATGCCTGTAATCACGGCATTTGGATGGCGGAGGCACGAGGATCTCTGCAAGTGGGAGGCCTGCCGGGGTTACATAGCAAGACCCTGTATACATTTGGAAAAAAAAAACAAAACAATAAATAAATATGAAAGTCAGCTGTGCAAAGGGTCGTGTCTGTGACTGACCCTAATAAGATCTCCAGACACCCAGGTCTCCAGGGACTCCTTATATAGCCCAGGCTGGCCTCGAATGTGCGATCCTCCCCTGCCCCTGCCTCCGGAATGCTGAGATTATGGGTGTGTGCTCGATGCCCATACTTCCGGCTTGCTGCACACGGTATTGCTGGGAGAATAGAAACTGTCCCATGAGTTCCCTGGGAAAGGCAGCTGGTGGCTCCATCCGGGTCCCTCCCACCCCCCCCCACCCTATGCGCCTTTTCCCAGGCTGTTGAGAATCTCTGGATTTTACAGGAACAGCGCTCCTGAGTGAGGCCAACAGCTGCCCGAGATTGGTGAGTCCTTCTTGTGAATAGGGGAACCTCCGGGGTGGGGGAGCCTGGGAGACCCCTAAACGTGCAGCGTGCGATGCACCAGGCGGCACCCCATCTCTCTGCAGGGGTCTTTATCTATCAGGGTGAGGGCCAGCCAGCCAGGATGCCCTGCCCTCGGCAGGTCAGTCTCTCTCTGTTCAGTTCCAACGCTGTCACCTGGCATTTGTCGGTGTGTCCTGGGGAGAGCTGACATGGACGCTTGAATAGTGGACATCCTGGAAGGGGGACAGTCAGGTTTTAGCCTCAGTCTCTTTCAAAGGAAATCGGACAAAAAAAATTGTCCCCCCTGAAGTGTGCTGTGCAAAGAGCCGCCTGCCAGCTGGCTCCCCCATCCCAGAAGCCAGCAGCGGTCCCTAGAGTGGCCACAGGGGAGGACGTGTCAAAACGAAGGTCCCCAGGCCCCACTGCACCCAACTCCCAGGGGGCTGCCCTCAGCAAAGTCTCCAGGGGCTTCTGCCTGGCAGCAAACACAGCTGTGGCCTTGGGAGGAAAGACCCAGGCTCGCAACACCATGCTGCCAGGGCCTGCAGACATCGGTCCCTGAGGAAGCCCCTGCAGTGGGTCCCCGGGTACTCAGACCCCCACACCCTCCTCAGCGCCACCTCTGTACTCACCCCGTTCACCGAGGGGCTGGGGTGACCTGGGGAAACAGAAGGAGCATTGGTCAGGAAGGAACAGCCAGGCGGGGAAGTGTGTGAAGAAGGCACAGTGGGGGTCCAGGCCCCCGAAATCCTAAACCTCACTTTCTTTCTTTTTTTGCAGTACTGGAGATTGAACCCAGTGCCTCACACATGCTAGGCAAGTGCTCCACCACTGGGTCGCACCCCCAATGTCTTCTTCAGCTTTTATTTTGAGACAGAATCTCACTAAGTTACGCAGGCTGCCTCTGGCCTCCACCTCATGATCCTCCTGCCTCGGCCTCCAGCCTTGCACCATGGCACCCAGCTTCCTCTCTTTTTGTTTCCCAGCTGCCGTGAGGAGGCCAGACTTCCTCCTCCACCTGCTCCCACTACAACGTACGCTGTGGTCACAGGCCCAAAGCAACAGCAACCACAAGCCACAACCTCTGAAATTAGGAACCGAAATCAACTTTTCCTCCTCCGCAGCTGATGACCTCAGGTATTTGTCACAGTGACCACAGGCGACTGATACAGCTGAGCAGTGAGGCCCTGACCCAGGCATCCAGTCCCAAAGCGAACACATTCAGTCACTCTGCAAACACATCCTTTCGTGCCTCTTTGGTGCCCAGCCGGTACCAGGTGCTGGGGACCCAGCTGCGATCCTAACAGCCCCAGGCATTTCCTCTTGGGTTCATGGTCCTCTGGGGGAGACAGACAAGTCCCCCCACAGTTATGACCCGACTGGACAAGGCTGGGCTGTGGGAGACTGGAGCAGGTGCGTGATGCATTCTGGGAAGTCACGGAGGACTTCCTGGAGGACGGGGCATCTGGCTGGAATGTGAGAGGGCAGTTCTGTTTTGTGGTTGAGGGAATACCTCTGTCATCAATGTTCTGCCTTCTATCCCAGAATAGTCACTGTCCAGCTGTGTGGTCATAGGCAGGGAGCTTAGTCAGGCAGAGCAAACATCTCCTCTGTATAATGGGCTCACGCCAGGTCCCTTTCCAGAATGGTCAGTGATGGGCGTTCACAGAGGTTGTTCCCAGAAAGCACTGGATCTATGCAAAGCGATGGCCAAAGGGCCTCATGGGCAGGAGGCACGGGAAAGGTATTCCAGGTAGGGAACAGCCTGCGCAAAGCCCTTGAGGTGTGGAGGCATCAAACCCTTTTAGAGCAGAGGATCCAGGGCGCCATTTCGGTCCTCCACCCCTAGGGGTCACTGCTGAGCAAGTATGGTGGAGCAAAGCTGGGGCATTAGATACTATTCCACCCTCATTCCTGTCACAGGGCCTTCAGTGCCACTGAACTAAAAGCCAAATCTTTACTGTGGCCTTCAAGGCTCTACGTGATCTGTCCCTCTCCTAAATATTCATAAAATAACTCAGTGAACGAATCGATAAGACTTCCTGGTTGTGTGTCCTCATCTGTAAAACGGGGGGATCCTTGGCATATTGGGGTGAAGACTCAGTGAAAAGCTGCATGTGGAGGGCTTAGGACCAAGCCCAGCACATAGTAGGTGCTCCATTAGGGTAGCTCTGGTGATGCTATGCATGGGGGGCAGGTGGCGCGTGCACCAGAGAGCAAAGGACTCACCACAACGTCTGAACGGCTTGAAATAAAGCAGAGCCAGGGCGATCAGCACCGATGTACCTACGAAGACCCCCGCAATCACGACGCCTGCATGCGAGCGCTTCCTGTAGGAGTCCTCTGGGGGAGAAGAAAACAGGCAGGGAGGGAGGGTTTGGGGGTTTTCGCCTGCCTGGCAAACACTACCCCTGCTCCTTGAAATGGCACCCCCAAATTTCCTTTAGGAAATTCAACCTCCCTCACTCTATTACTGTTCAGATGGATTTGATTCCCACCCTGTCATTTCTACAATTGGGATTGGGACTCAGGCCTAGCCAGTCAGAACATCCCATCCTCTCTGGCTGCTATGATTGGTTCAGAGGCAGGCTGTGACTTAACTTGGGCCAATGAGTGCCAACCCTGGGACTTTGGTTAGAGCTGTTGAAAGTGATGTGGTGGCTGGGAGCAGCGGTGCCTGCCTGTAAGCCCAGCGACTCGGGAGGTGGAGGCAGGAGAATTGCAAGTTCACAGCCAGAGCAGCCTGCATAACTTAGCAAAATCCTGTCTTAAAATAAAAAATGGCCTGGAGGTGCAGCCCCGTGGTAGAACACTCACAAAGTATGTGGGAGGCCCTGGGTTCAACCCTCAAACACTGAAGAAAAAAGAGAAAGGAAAAAACAAAAGCAAAATAAAGGAAAAAAAAAAGAAAAGAAAAGAAAAAAGGAAGAATGTGGTGCGTTCTTTCCCCGAGGATTGCCAAATTGGTGGGATGTGAGCTCTTATAGCCGCTGAAGGCCATCTTGATTCTCTGAGGACAAAGCCTGCCTAAGAATAAAACCAACATAAGGAAAGCCCAGGTAAATTGTTGTTAGGTGCCCTTGAGTCCAGTTCAACTCATACTGACCCTCTTAGAGTCTTCAATGGCTGATTATTTCAACACTGCTTCGGGAGTGGATTGCCATTTCCTTCTCCCGAGCAGAGATAAGAGATGTAAAGAAAAGTTCCTGGGTGACCTGGTTGGGGTGCCTGGATCTAGCTATACCTGAAGGTGCATTTTCAATAGTCTTTTTTGGGTTGTTTTTTTGTAGTCACGCTTCTGTTAATAATAACTGATAGAGTTTGGTCTAATACCCTTGGCCAGGCTTTTCTGAGTCCTCAGAGGTGAGGCATCCCACAGCCCAGCCTGGGCTGATGGAAGGACTGTGTCCAGGTGGCTGAACAATGGTACTGTTGTTGTTGTTAGGTGCCGTCGAGCTGGTATCCAACTCATATCGATCCTCATAGGGTTTTCAATGGCTGATTGTTTCGGGATTGCCTTGGGAGTGGATTGCCAGGTCCTTCTCCCATTTTTGCGGTGCTGGGAATTGAACTCGGGACCTCAGAGACTGCAGTGCAGCGCTCTACCAACTGAGCTAAATCCCAGCCCCAACAATGGTACTAGGGGTACAGATTTTAACGGAGAGCAAAGCAGACGGGGTTGGATGGCTCGTGAGGGCTGCAGGGCCCCACAACCAGACCTCCCATCGCAGGCGACTCTATTACCTCTGACTAGGATGGACACTTCCGCCTGGCTGGTCCCCAGGGCATTGGTGACACGGCAGATGAAAGTCGTGTTGATGGACTCGTCCACAGTGTGGATCAGGAGCTGGGCGCCTTGGGCCTCAGCGGAGCTGGGCAAAGGTCCTGTGGTCCTGGGAGAGATAGATGGGTGAGGAGGTGGGCTCTGCTGGGGGTGACAGCGCCGGCGACGCAGCTTCCGGGATGGGCCAGGAACGCCGACACCCTCGGGCCACCTATGATCCAGGCTGAGCACACCCCTGGCTCTGCTCTTCTCACACTGACGTCCAACCCACCAGCAAAACCTGGTGGTCAAGAAGGGCTGGGGAGTAGTTCAGTGCTTGCGGCGCATGCGCGAAGCCTCAGGGTCGAACCCTTGCACCACCAAATAAACAAAATCGACCCAGAATCCAAGTGCTCTCGTTTCCTCCCTTTCTCTCCTTTCCTGGACCCCCAGGTTCCGCCCTCGCCGGTGCATGTTCCACAAACGGCCAGCAGGGGGCGCCGGCGACCCAAGTTGGCTCCGATCCCTCTCCCGGACCGCCTCGCTCAAAGTGAACATCAGAGGCGCGGCACTGGCCACCAGCCCCATACGATCGATCCTGTCCCTGACACCTTTTCCCGCAGGATCTATTACTTTCCTCCCGCGTCCATATCCACAGCGGCCTCCTGCTTGACCCTCAAACACTTCACTTGTGATTCCAAGCTTCTTGCATAGGCAGGGTTAATGAACACGTGTTTTGCATAGGCTGTCCTGCAAAGTGTGTGTGTGTGTGTGTGTGTGTGTGTGTGTGTGTGTGTGTGTGTGTTTTCAGTATTGGGGTGCATACTTTGCAAGTCCTCAGCCATGGAGCTGCATCCTCAGCCCCTTTTTAATTTTTTATCTTGAGACAGGGTCTTGCTAAGTTACGCAGACTGCCTCTGGTCTCTAGCTTGCAATCCTCCTGCCTCAGCCTCCCAAGCCGCTGGGATGACAGGTGTGTGCCACTGAGCCTGGCTCACAAGTTATTCTTATAATAAGGAAACAGGGTCGATGAAAACTACGTAAAATTAGGTATCCCTTTGGGCTGGGGTGTGGCTCAGAGGTAGAGCAGTCGCCTAGCCTGTGCGATGCCTGGGGCTTCATTTCCTGTGCGCACACAGCACACACGTTCGCACATCCCCCCATCCTTCCGCCTTTTTCCTATCGCCTCAGCCTCGGGATGAACTTGGGGGGAAATCTTCCTGCTCTGAGTCTCGACTTTCTCACTGGGGACACATTTCTCTAGTGCCACAGTCACAGGCTGCGCAGACGGAGTCCAGAGCCTGCCTCGTGCTCCACTCCGGTGGGTATTTGCTTTGGTTTGGCTGTGCTGGGGGCTTCGCTTACCTGGGGCCTTGGCACACTGAGCCCTTGTCCCAGGCCTTGGTGATCTTTAACCTGGGAAGAGCCAAGTGCTGAACGGGCAGCGGGGCGATCACAGTGCGGTGGGGTAGGGGGCTTAGCACGCAGCAGGTGCAGTGTGCCCTGACTGAATTCCCTTAGAAACGCTGCAAGAGCAAGAGATCGACTATACTGGGGACGTGGGGGGCGGTCTTCTCCTCTCTTCACATTCCAGCAGTACCCCTTACCCCCTCCCTCCGTCCTTCAGACTCATGACACCAGGCTCTGCCTCCTCCATCAGACCCAGGGGTCCAGACCCCACCCCTCCTCCCTCAGACCCAGAGGCCCATGCTCAGCCCTCTTCCCTCAGACCCAGAGGCCCATGCCCAGCCCTCCTCCCTCAGATCTGGGAGCCCAGGTGCAGCCTCCTCCCTCAGACCCTGCCTCAGAGTCCCTGACTCACGTGCTCCAGTTGTAGCCCATGGGCTCTGGGTTGCTTCGGACCCTGCAGGTCAGGGTGGCCTCAGTGCGGCCCACGTACCAGTTGCCATCGTTGCCGGAGATGGAGACCTCCGGAGGGTCTGGGGGAAGTGGAAACATTGGCTCAGAGGTGGGAGCCCCCCGGGGGGGGGATTCCTCATGGCAGGAAATGGCATCAGCAGTTTGGGGAGGCACCCAAGATGGAGAGGCCTCTGAATCTAGGGCACTGGGCTCCCTTGGAGAACAGAAGCCTGGGTGTCCTGGGTCAGGGGGACAGAGGGGGCTTCTCAGGACCTACCCATCTCTGGCAAGTTTTCCTGGGACAGTTTCTGGCCTGCCTTGGATGTTCTGTGAACAAAGACCTTTTGGACAGTTCTAATACACAGGGATGCATTCAAGGCTCTGACAAGTCCTGCACGAGAGGAGACCTGGCTGACCCTGCTTAGGCCTCCTGCCTATCCACTCTAAATAGCATTGGCAGGGAAGACTTCTATGGCTTCAGGAGGAAAGCCCAGGAGAGCCAATGTAGACGGGGGTGGGGTGGAGAGTGTAGACAGTGGCCAGGAGAGTCATGCAGACGCTAAAGACAAAGTGGGCCGGTGCGTGGGGAGCTGGTGTAGACAGAGCGGGGTGGAGGCAGCGGGGCTGCAGGGCTGGCCCTCGCGCATGCGCAGACGCACTCACAGTGCACGGCGAGGGTCACTGGCAGCGGAACCTTCACGCTCTCGTACTCCACGACGCAGGTGACATTCTCGCCGTCCGCCTGGCTCGAGGGCACCACGGAGAAGAGGCTGGTGACAGTGAATGTGCCGGGCAGGGGTCCGGGCGCCTGGCTCTGACTGACCGACCCATTAAGGCGTGAGGACCAGGTGACTCGGGGCAGCGGGCGGCCCCCTGTGGACACGCAGCTGGCCACTGGCACGAACTTGGAGGTGGGCGGGCTCAGCGGGACCTCCAGAGCTTCCGCTGTGTTCTGGGGCTTGACTGCAAGAGGAGAGACAGGGAGAGGTCACCTGTCCCCTGCTGTTTGCCCACAAGTCTCTTAGCAGCCCATGTAGCCCAACCTGGCCTTCAACTCACGATCCTCCTGCCTCAGCCTCCCAGGGGCGGGGCTTCGGGTGTCACCACCATCATGGACTTTGAGAGGGGCTATTTCAGGTCCAGGATGGCCCTGTTCAAATTCAAGCTCCGTCCCTGAGCAGCTGGGTAGCCTTGGGCAACTCTGTGCCTCAGTTTCCTTATTTGTTAGCTAGGGTCAGTGAAGGGACCCCAGGCAATGAGGACAGCCAGGTAAAGCTCTTAGAATGGTCCTTGGGAGCTGGGCACGGTGGCGCATGCCTGTAATCCCAGTGGCTCGGAAGGCGGAGGTGGGAGGATCGAAAGTTCGAGACCAGAGGCAATCTGTGTAACTTAGTGAGACCCTGTCTCAAAAGTAAAAAAATGGGCTGGGGGTGCAGCTCAGTGGTCCAGCACTTGCAAAGCATGCAAGTGTGAGGCCCTGGGTTCAACCCCCAGTACCGCAAAAAACAAACAAACAAACAAACAAAAGACCAAGAATGGTCCTTGGCACATGTTGTTGTTGTTGTTAGGTGCTGTCGAGTCGGTATCCAACTCATAGCGACCCTCATAGGGTTTTCGATGGCTGACTGTTTCGGGATTGCCTTGGGAGTGGATTGCCAGGCCCTTCTCCCATTTTTGCAGTGCTGGGAATTGAACTCAGGACCTCAGAGACTGCATCGCAGCGCTCTACCAACTGAGCTAAATCCCAGCCCCTTGGCACATAGTAAGTGCACAATAAATATTACCTGATGGGCAGTGCTAGGGACTCGGCAGTGACCAGGACCACGCTGGCCCTGCCCCCCTGGGTACACCATCCAATGGGAAGACAGATTGCCCCCCCCCCCCAGAGGGTGATGATGTAGATTGGGTAAGGTGGGGCCGGGGGACCCAGGAGGGGTGACTGAGCATGGAGACGTCTTGCTTAGGTTCCAAGAAGCCATGTCATTTTCTTCCTGGTCTGCAAGCAAAGGATCTCGGGCTCCCGTGCAATGCATCAAGACTTCTGGTCTTCCACCTGTCTCTGTTCCAACCCTTCCTTCATCATCAAAGGCAGGGACGGTGACTGACTGCTGTTAAGGAGTTCGGGGGCGGGGGGGGGGCAGCCCAGGAATTCACCTGGATGAACTCCTGGGACCCCAGGACAGTACCCTCGCGTGAAAAAAACAGAATCTCAAGAAACATCTGCCTCCCCACTCCCTAGCCGGGCACGGTGGGGCAAACCTCTCATCCCAGTGACTCAGAAGGCAGAGGCAGGAGGATCACAGATTGAGGCCAGAGGCAGCCTGGGTAATTTAGGGAAACCCTGTCTCAAGGTAAAAAATTAAAAAGGGGCTGGGGATGCAGCTCAGTGGCAGAGCACTTGCGAAGTACGTGGGAAGTCCTGGGTTCAGCCTTGCAGTACTAAAAAAAAAAGAAAGAAAAGAAAAGAAAAGGAATGAAAAGAAAAGGAAGAAAAGAGAAAAGAAAAGAAAAAGAAAGAAAAAAGAAAATGAAAGGAAAGGAAAAGAAAGAAGAAAAGAAAAGAAAGAAAAGAGAAAAGAAAAGAAAAAGAAAAGGAAAAGAAAAGAAAAAAGAAAAGAAAAGAAAGGAAAAGAAATGAAAGAAGAAAACCTCTGCCCTGCCCCTGCGGCCAGGCCATCCAGTTTGGTCTTCCCCAGGCCCTCGTGCTCACCCCGCACCCCGAGCCAGGTGCTTGCACTCCCGCTGCCCATGGGGAACATGGCGAACTCGCAAGTGTAACTGGCTTCATCTTCCATGCGCAACTCAGACACCAACAGCGATGCATTGTGCACATCCCCGTCTGGCGTGATGGCCATGAACTTCATCCTCTCAGGTTCCGAGAAGCTGGGTTCCCGCGTTGGGCGAAAGACAGCCACGCTACGGGCGTTCCCTGCCAGCTCCTGCTTCATCCACGTCACTTGGGTCACCTGCACGCCGGCCTGCAGAAGCTGGAGGTGGCACGGCAGCAGCACAGACTCACCCAAGTAGCCGAATACCTGGGTGGGCACCTGCACGGTGATGCTCTTGGTCCCTGTGGGGAAACCAGGGACACCATGAATGGGGAAACCGAGGCATGGAGGGGTTTGCTCTGGGCCGCACAGGGTAAGTAGGCCAGGTCAGATTTGAACCTTAGTAGTCTATAGTCAATCCACTAGGCCCTGTATGAAAATCTTTCTGCCTTTAACCTAGCAGGCCCTCAACATGTTATGTTTTACTGACTTTAACAAACAATATACTATGTATTCTTGTCAACAATAAGGGTAAAGGAGAAGGTAGGAAGGAGTAAAGTTCTTGGAACCCCAGCCCTACTACTTCTCTGGCTGAGGAACCCTGTGCAGATTGTCAGAGCCTCAGTTTCTTCATCTGTAAAATGGGTGCTGCACAGCCAGGCATGGTGGCACACACCTGTAATCCAATTTGGGAGGAAGAGGCAGGAGGATCATGAGTTCGAGGCCGGAGGCATCCTCCATAATTTAGCAAGACCCTGACTCTGAATAAAAAGTAAAATATGGGGTGGGGGTGCCACTTAGTGGTAGAGCACTTGCAAAGCATGTGTGAGGCCCTAGATTCATCCCCTCAGTACTGCAAAAATAAATAAATACATAAATAAATACATAAATACATAAGATGAGTGCTACAGTTTGGCTCTCAATTGTCTCCCAGAAGTCTAGGTAGCAGAGGCTTGGTGCCTTTAAGATGTGGGGCCTAGGGGGAGGTCTTTAAGTCATTGGAAGCATGCCCTATAAGGGGATTGTGAGACCCCAGTCTCTTCTTAGTTCTGCTTCTCAGCCATGAGATCAGCTCTTTAGCCCCACCACGGCATGCTTCCAGCTATGATGTGTGACCAAGGGACAAGCCCAAAACAATGGCACCAATCAATCATGGACTACAACCTCCAAAACTTGGGAGCCAAAGTAAATGTTTTCTCTTTGAAGTTGATGATCTCAGGTATTTGTTGGTGACAGACAGCTGACTCACACAACAGGAGAGCAATGGGAGTTGCTGGGATGATTAAGCAGTGAAATAGGTGTAAGGAGCTTGCACTGCTTGACACTGTATAACACTGGTTAGTATGAAGAAGCGGAAGCTAGGGGGCATGCTGGTTTCAGGTCTGGGCTCCGGGTTTGAATGCTGACTCTCCCCTTGACTTGCTGTGTGGCTCTGGGTAAGTGAATCTCCTTCTCTCTGCCGGGTTTCTCCTCTCGGAGTGATGCCAAGTCCTCCCTGACAGGACTATCATGAGCATGAACGTGGGTGAGGCAGTGTGCCAGGAAGCTCATCACTCAATGATATGGCAGAGAAACCGAGGGCAGAAAGCTTATGGAAGGAAGTATTGATGGGGGGCTCGCAGTTAGAGGATTGGTCGATAAAGGGGGCATGGTAGGGGTGGCAGCAGTGGGGCCCGTGGCAGACCACCTTCCATCTTTGTGATCAAGAAGCCAGGGATACAGGTAAAATCCTCCCAAGGCCCGCCCCCCAGTGACCCATTTCCTCCCAGCTAGATCCCGCCTCTTTCCCAGGACAGCGCCAGCATCTGGGGACCCCACGTTCAAACACATGGCCTTTGGGGGCCACTTAGCGTCAAATCATAGCAAGCGGCCTCCCCTACAGCCTCCTCCAAGCCTCTCGTCAGCCCCACGAGACGCACAGCAGTGTTTTCAACCCATCGGACGGAGAGGAAAACTGAGCTGGGGGAGGAAGCCCCTGGCCCAGGTCACCAGCAAGGGACAGGCAGAGTCTGGCACCAGAGCTGGCTCTGGCCCATGCTGTGTGTGCCCCGTGGCTGCCCAGCCCTGATGGTGGGGTGTGTCACCACGTCCTTCAGCCCGGCTACTTCCTGCCTCAGTCTCCCTGGCTGTAAACAGGGGTCGCCCGCTGTTCCTTGCTGGGAATCTCCTCCAGGGGCTCTGGGCCCGGGGGGGGCTTTGAGGACCTCTTCCGTCTGAGGCCCCCTTTGTTCTGGGCAAGTGCCTGGTGTTCTGCCAGCCACCTTTTGGGAACCGCCAAAATAAGAAGCTCTGGACTCCGCGTTCCGTACTATTATTGTTTATATGCACCACGGTCGTTACTGTTAGCACCAAGCACATCCATCACGGCTCAGTGTCCTCTCCAGGCACCGGAGATCCCCTCTCCCCACACCATATGTAATGCAAAGGGTTTAGCTAACTTTCCCAAAGTCACACAGGTTTTTTTTTTTTTTTGCGATACTGGGGGTTGAACCCAGGGCCTTGCACTTGCATGCTTTGCAAGTGCTGGACCACTGAGCTGCGCCCCCAGCCCCTTTTTTTTTTTTTTTTTTTTTTCACTTTTTGAGACAGGGTCTCGCTAAATTACGCAGACTGCCTCTGGTCTCAAACTTGAGATCCTGCCACCTCCGCCTCCCAAGCCGCCGCTGGGATTACAGGCGTGCGCCACGCCCAGCTCATGTCACACAGGTCTTAAACGCCAGAAACTGAACCCCTACAGGGCAGGCTGACTCCACAGACATATCCCCAGAGCTCGGCACACTGCCTGGCACACAGTAAGTGCTCGATAAGTGCATGAATGTAAAAGAGAATGAATATCAATAAATGAATGAATGAAATGAATGAAGGGCCCGGCCTTTGGAGGCTGACATCTGGGCTCAGCAAAGGGGGCTAGGCTCACGTGTCTCCCACTTTTTCACCAGCCCCCTCCGTCCTGGTCGCGGATGTCAGGGTGGCCGGGGGTCAGCAAGGGTGTGGCGGGCAGGAGAAAGAGGTCAGGTTACCGGGGAATGAGTCACCCTCGGCTGACTTTCCCAGAACCACCAAACCTGGCCGAATTCCCAGTATCTGGGAGGACGTGGGGGGGCTGCCCACGGCTCCTTCAACCCTGGGCAGAGGGGACTGAGTGACACCCGCAGCACCGCTCCACCGCGTGGACCCAGAGGCCGATGGCCGCGGAGGACAGGGGAGCGGGCACAGGCCGCGCGCAGGGCACTCACCGGCTACGGGGGGCGCCCGAGACAGCACCAGCAGCACCAGCAGCGCCAGTGGCGGCGGCAGGGCGGAGCGCGCGGCGCCCGCCATGCCCGGACCCCGCCTGGTCCCCGCGAGGTGGCCGCGCCGGGCTCCCTCGCTGCTCGCCCAGCCTGGGCCACTGTCACCGACTGCGAAGTGGCCGGAGTCGAAGCGGCTGCAGTGAGTCCCGCCCAGGAATCCCCTGGGGAACCGAAGGGAAATCCCGCCTGGGCAGCACTGGACGGTGACGCGGGCCCTGTGTCCCCTCCCAGGGCGCCCGGGGTCCCTCTGCCGCCAGAGCCACCAACTGCGGCTGGCAGGCCAGCTCCTCGCTCGGCGCAGCTCTGCGCAGGCGCCGGGCTCCGAGACCCCGGCAAGGCCCTCCAGGTGGGCGGGGGTGGTGCCAGGACAATTCCGACTGGACGACCTTCCGTTTGCCAGGGGGGAAACCGAGGCAAGCAGAGAGATTCAGCGCTTTGCTAAAGGCTCGCGGCTGCTGGCTGGCAGAGCCAATTGCGAAGGCCAGAAACATGACCCATCCTGAGCTCTGGGTCACCCACAGCCTTTGCACTCAGCCCAGCCCCACCTAAGGTGACAGAGGAGGAGGAGAGGATTCTGGGGACAGGGGAAGGAGAGGGCTTTTCGCTCCCGGGCACAGTCCAAGTTTTATCAGCGGAGAATTTCAGCCCAACCATAAAAGGAAAGCTGCTTTGAGACCCACCCAGAGGGACCCGCACTTCCCAGAGAATCAGAGAATCACGCTGAGCCAGACGATGGCTGATAACTGTGCTTAACCCGCCTAGATAATTTCCTTGCTTTGAGATGTGGCAAGAATTTCCCAATTTAGGCCTTTCAGCAATACTCCTTTTCCTATCTGTACATCTAGACCATTCATTCTCTGGGGTCCTCTGGAATGATGATCTATCTATCTATGTGGGCTGGGGTTTAGCTCAGTAGGCAGAGCACCGCTTTGCGCTCTCTGAGGCCCTGGACTCAATCCCTAGCATTGCAAAAATCGGAGAAAGACATGGCACCCTAGCCCGGGGTGCTGGCCCACATGGAGGCTGAGGCAGGAGGACTGTGAGTCCGAGGCCAGCCTGGGCTATGCAGCGAGACCATTTCAACAAAACAAAACAAAATGCTTAGCCCAATTCCTGGTATACAGTTTGCACTCAATAAAAGCAGCTAGACTTCCACCAGGAGCTGCCGCAGGAGGAATTATCATTATTATTATTATTATTATTATTATTATTATTATTATTGATAGGGTCTCACTAGGTGACCCAGGCAGGCTTGGAAATTACATACTGGAATTACAGGCATGATCCACTATGTTTAGCAAATGGATAGTTATTACTACTGTTGCTTTAAGTTTCTATAAATAGCATTAGCTTGGAAGTGTTCCTTAGCATGGAATGTGGAAGGCCCTGAATTTGATTCCCAGCACCAAAAACAAACAAATACATAAATAAAGCACAGATAATAAAAATGCACAGGAGCCCTGCTTCATTGGTTCCTCACTGAATAGGAATTTACTGAGCAAGGTAGAGTCCAGGCACAAGGGGATTCAGCAGAAAATAATACAGATGACAGCCCCTGCCTTCCAGAAGCCCACACTCGAGCCGAGGGAACCTGACTGTAAAGAGACTCATCCGCAGAGCCAGACACAGTTGTGCACACCTGTCATCCCAGCGACGCAGGAGGCCGAGGAAGGAGGATCACGAGTTGGAGGCCTGAGGCAGCCTGTGCGGTTTACCAGGAGCTGTCTCGAGAAAAGACAAAAAGGGGCTGTGGGTGCAGCTCTGTGGTTGTGTAGTATGTGTGAGGCTCTAGGTTCAGCCCCAAGACTGAGAGAGAGAGAGAGAGAGAGAGAGAGAGAGAGAGAGAGAGAGAGAAGAGGAGAGGAGGGGAGGGGAGGGGAGGGGAGGGGAGGGGAGAGGGAGAGAGAGAATATTAAAATGCAGAACATCATCAAGTCTGGAGGCCAAAAGGAATAGTATACAGTGGGGATGGAGAGGAGACCAACTCAGACTAGGAGAAAGAAACAGTCACAAGGGTACAGATGAGGACGGAAAGCCTGAGAGATGAGAGAGTCAGAGTCAGAGGGCAGGCAGAGCTAGGTGACAGAGACACACAGAGAGACCAGAAAGCCCGAGGCCCCGATGTGGTTCCCAGGGTCTCCATCCTGGCCAGGGTCCCTATGAGGCTCCCTTGCAGCTCTGACACCTGATCTGCGACATCCCTGTATCTTTCTAGAACATTCTTCCTCTGGGTTTGGGGGGAGTTGTGTCTCTGGCTGCCGTCTCTGGCTTGGATCTGATGTCCGCTGGTGGCCCACCCCGTGGGCAGTGGCTCCGATGCGGGGGTGGGGGCCCTCACCGGAGATGAGCCGTAGGTGAATTTCTGAATGGACTCATAGGGGTGGGGCCCTTGGAAATCTCTGAAATTTCTGGCGCCCTCATTCTGCTGACTTATTTCCCAAATGAGAACCTGCGGCTGCTCTGTTCCTCCTTCAGACCTTGCTGTCACCAGGTGGGGGAACCCCACCTCCCAGGGTCCCTGACGACAGAGGCTCTGCCTCTTCCCAGAGCTCTGGGTGGTCAGAGCTGCCCGCTCCCCTGCTGATGTTTGGGCTTCATACTTGGGGGCCCTCACCCCGTATTCTGCCTCTTCCCCTCTGGCCATGTGACTCCTCTGGAACAGGAATGGGGCCTCAGTCTGAAAACAGACCATTAAAGCTTTGGCCCTGGAGATTTTTTTTTTTTTTTTTTCAGTACTGGGGGTTGAACCCAGGGCCTCACGCTTGCGTGCTGTGCAAGTGCTGGACCACTGAGCTGCACCCCCAGCCCCTTTTTTTTTCTTTACTTTTTGAGACAGGGTCACGCTAAGTTACACAGACTTCCTCTGGTCTCGAACTTGTGATCCTCCTGCCTCCACCTCCCAAGCCGCTGGGATTACAGGCGTGTGCCACCAACCCCAGCTGGTCCTGAAGAATTCTGTGGACTGGGATAAGATAGGATCCCAGAAGATCAGAAGTGGAGATCAAAAGGGTCGTAGATCAGGGATTGAGGTGACAGCTGCTACTAAGTCGGAGTTGGGATCAAGAAATGGGAGGGTCTGCCGGTTGTGGTGGCTCACGCCTGCCACCCCAGTGACTTGGGAGGCGGAGGCAGGAGGATCTTGAGTTTGAGGGCAGAGGCAGCCTGCATAAAAAACTTAGCAAGCCTCTGTCTCAAGATAAAAGATAAAAAATGGGCCGAGGGTGTAGCCGAGTGGTAGAGCGCTTGCAAAGTATGTGTGAGGTTCTGGGTTTAACCTCCAAGTACTACAAAAAAAAAAAAAAAAAAAGAAGAAGGGGGGCGGGTCTCAGAGGGGCGGAGCTAGACAGATGATGGTAACGGGGAGGGAAAGAGGCTTCAGTGGCTGATATTCTTGGGGGGGAAAAAACGAGCTGATAAATACTTGGAAAGCCAAAAGGTCCAGGTTGTCATAATGGCTGGCTCAGAACAGATGTCTTGTTTCAGGTTCCGGGTGACGAGGATGTGACAGAAGCCATTGCTGCCAGTTGCCATGGGTGGGTTAAGCCAAGAAGCTGCATGGTTCTCCCCACAACCCCTCGCCAGCCCCTCCCCACATCTGAGCCTCAAGGGGGTCAAGGATCTTGTTGAAATGATCCTCCTTTGGCTCCTTCGATAGCACCCAACCCTCCCCTCCCCTGGCACTTTCACCCCTGTATTCATTCAGCCAATGTGTATTTAGTGGGCATCTACTCTGTGCTGCCTCCGTGTGTCTGTCAGTCTGTCATGCTGTGGGGGCTTGTGTGTTGCTGTGATGCTGAAAGCTATGCCACCAGTATCTCAGATACCAGCATGTCCATGGTGGACAGGTTTCAGCTGAGCTTCCAGACTAAGATAGACTAGGGAGAAGGACCCGGCAGCCCACTCCCAAAACAATTAGACATTGAAAACTCTGTGAATAGCGGAGAAGCACTGTCAAATTCAGTGCCTGAAAATGAGCCTCCCAATCAGGAAGGCATTCAAGAGACGATTGGGAAAGAATTGGCTCCTCGAAGCTGAGTCAGCCTTAATGATGGGAACGGAAGTAAAGCCCCTGGGACCTTCATTTGCTGATGTGGCATGACTCAAAATGAGAAAAACATAGTGGGTGCAACAAAGGGCTCAAACTTAAAAAGATCGTGTGCATAGCACAGAGTCAGGTAGTGCTTCGTTCTGTTGTGTGTAGGGTCGCTATGAGTTGGATCTGACTCAACGGTACCTAACTAACAAATACTATGTGCTAGGTCCTGGTCCTATGGGAGAAGGATGTGGTAGTCCACTCCCAAAAACAATCCCCAAACAATCAACCATTGAAAACCCTATGAGGGTCGCTGTGAGTTGGACACGATTCAATGGTACCTAACAACAACAACAATTACAGGCACTTCTCCTAGGCACGGAAGATACAGCAGGAGCAAGGGGCTGCCTCCTGGAGGCCCCGAGAGTTAGAGGGGTGGGAGGAGGGGAAAGACAGACAATCAAGAGGTAGACAGGCTGTAATCCCAGCACCTGGGAGGCTGAGGCAGGAGGTTTGGAAGTTTGAGGCCAGTCTTGGCTACATAGTGAGACTCTGTCATTCATAGATAGATAGATAGATAGATAGATAGATAGATAGATATTGATTGATTGATAAAAGGTTGTTGTCGTTAGGTGCCGTCGAGTCGTGTCCGACTCATAGCGACCCTTATAAGATTTTCAATGGCAGGTTGTTTCGGGATTGCCTTGGGAGTGGGTTATCACGTCCTTCTCCCAAGACAAAAAGTAGAACATGGTAAAAGCTACAAAGGACAATCAGGCAGGGCGAGGAGACTGAGGAGTTTGGGAGAGAGGCATGGCATATTGCGGGTGCTCAGGGAACATTTGTTGGTGGTGTTGTTCCCAGGTATTCGCTGCCATCTCTCCAAGAGAAGTCTACTACCCAGCCCTGCTGACGGTAGATGTGACCATATGACTTGCTTTGGCTCATGAAATGTTAGCAGAAATGAGCTGGGCTGTCTCCAGGCAGAGGGTTTCATTTTATTTTATTTTATTTTATTTTTAATTTTACTTTTGTTTTTGTGGTACATGGAGGCTGAACCTAGGGCCTCACACATACTTTGTAAGTGCTCTACCATTGAGCCACACCCCCAGCCAGATTTGTTTTTTCTTTTGAGACAGAGTCTTGCTAAGGTAGGCAGGCTGCCTCTGGCCTTCAACTCACGATCCTACTGCCTCAGCTTCCCGAGTCACTGGGCTGACAGGCATGTGCCACGGCACCAGGCTTTGTGTTTCTTTTTTTCCTTTTCTAGAAAGGTGTGTTTTGGGGGAGAGGTGGCCACCACCAGAAAGGAGAGAAAGCAGAAATCCCTCCACCACCGCCACTGCCGCCACCACCTTCACCACCACCACCACCACCTCTTCCTCCTCCTCCTCCTCCTCCTCCTCCTCCTCCTCTTCTTCCTCCTTCTTCATCTTTTTCTTTTTTTCTGGCGATTGGGGGTTGAACTCAGGGCCTTAGCAAATGCTCTACCACAGAGCTGCTCCCAGAACCCATCTTTATTTTTCATCTTGAGTCAGAGTCTTGCTAAGTTATGCAGGCTGCCTCTAGCCTTGAACTCACGATCCTCCTGCCTCAGCCTCCAGAGTGACTAGGATTGCAGGTGTGTGCCACTGCGCCCGGCTGATATACTTTTTTTAATCTAGCAACATATCTTGGTGATCTGTCCATACAAGGGTGCTCCGAGCTGCCTCATCTCCCCCTTCATACATTGCTTATTCATTTCCTGCAGTGTGATACTCCCCTGAATGAATGCCTCTGCTGTAGTTTGACTGTTCCCCAGATTTCACATGTTATAAACGTAATCCCTCCACTGATGTGCTAATAGGACTTGCATCTTTGGGAGGCATTTAGGTCCTGTGGGCAGAACCATCATTTACAGATGGATGGCTTGATGGGTTATCGAGAGAGTGGCTTTGTTACAAGAGCCAACTCTCTAGCACACTTTCTTCCACATGTGATACTCTCTGGCATTTTGGGAAGCAGCAAAGTCTTCACCAGAAGCAAAGAAGGTGCTGCTCGATCATGAACTATCCCAGCTCTGAACTGTGAGCAAAAGAAACCTCTTTTCTTTATAAACTACCCAGCCTCGGGCATTCTGTTCCAGCAACAGAATATGGACTAAGACAGCACCATCATTTTTCAAACCCATCCTCAGTGGAATGGACTTTTGGGTGTTTCCAGCCATTTTGTGCTTCAAGACTGTTCTGTCCCGGGTAACTGATCCCGCTCTATTTCTCCCGTGCGTGATGGACTCTGTCACATGCATTCCTAGAAGCTGGTCCCCTGGGTCCCCTGGGTCAAAGGGCATGTGTATCTGTGGGCAGTATTTTAGAAGATACTGCCACACTGCTGTCAAGCAGTCAAGCACTCATGCTGGCAAAGCAAGGGTGTGATGGTGGGTTTTGTCCAGGGATGCTCAGGGTTGGCATAGAAGGGTTTTGTTTCGTTTTTTAAATTTCAGATGTGGCCGGGTGCGGTGGTGCACACCTGTAATCCCAGTGGCTGGGGAGGCGGAAGAAGGAGGATTGCAAGTTCGAGACCAGAGGCAGTCTGCATAAGTTAGCCAGACCCTGTCTCCAATAGTAAAAAAATGGGCTGGGGATGCAACTCAGTGGTTCAGCACTTGCAAAGAATGCAAGTGTGAGACCCTGGATTCAACCCCCAGTACCGGGAAAAAAAAATCAGATGTGAAATTTTTCCCAAAAGGGATTGGCATATGATACCTGGGGATAGGGGGAGAAAGAAAGGAAGGCATGGAGAGAGAAAGAGAGAGGGGGAAAGGGGTAGATGTGGGGGAGAGAGACAGAGCAAGAGGAAGAAGAGGAAGAAG
>VMDO01031144.1:0-12326 GCA_007922755.1 Pedetes capensis
TGAGGAAATAAACCAAAGAAAAGGGAGGTAAGGAAGTCAGAGAATAGTGGATATAACTAAAGAAGCCACAGAAATTCACAGGCAAACAGATAAAGGAGATGACAGACTGACAGCCTTATGCAGAAGACAGAGTAGTATGTAATCTGAAGATTTCAGATACCAAAATGGAGAGAAAACCTGATACATTAAGCGTTAAGAAGAGATTTATACAACTAATGGAGAGTTGGAAATTGAGTTGATCATAAGAATGTAGAAAATTAATTTAGCAACCAAGTAATGAAAATCATTAACTCTGGGTAAAATAAAAAGTTTTAGAAAAACGAAATAACAACCATAGTATTACATGGGCCTCAGTTGTGAATAATATTTGTATAGTCAATAAAAACACTTAATATTGAATTAATCATAAGTATGTTGTAACTATATGAACATGGTAAGTGAGGGATACATATATGTGGCAGGGATTGGAAGGGTGAACGTGAGCTAAATTCTTATCTTCAATAATAAAAAATTAGGCCAGGTGTGGTGCCTCATGCCTGTAATTCCAGTGACCCAGGAGACAGAGGCAGGAAGATCTCAAGTTTGAGGCCAGTGATAGCCTGAATCACTTAGCAAGATCCTGTCTCAAGATAAAAAAAAAAAGTTTAAATGGGTCTTGGGTACAGCCCAGTGATAGAGCACTTGCAATGTATGTGTGAGGCCTTAGGTTCATCCCCCAAGTACCACACACACACACAAAAAAAAGACAAGAAAAATTAGTAGATAATGCTAAAAATGGAAAATGAAATAAGAAGCAGGCTATTTAAAGATATCAAGCTAATTAGCTAAAATAATTGAATATTGTTGCCTTTGGAAATTGTGAAATGAGGAAATGATTTGACTATAACTGTGCAAATATAACTTTGATATAAAATTAAAACTCAATTATAGGGAAGGAAATCAATAATAATAATAATAATAATAATAATAATAATAATAATAATAATAATAAACATCAAAACAATTTAAATCGATGCCAGGAAAACAACTTATAATTTTGAAAGCTGGTAATAAAGGAAAGCCTGCAGCGGTAGCCCTGAGGCATCTGATCCCATCAGATCTCGGAAACTAAGCAGGGTCAGGCCTGGTTAGTACCTGGATGGGAGACCACCTGGGAACACCAGAAGCTGTAGGCTTGGGAGCAGGACCAGGCAACCCCCACCCAAAAATCAATCTGCCATTGAAAACCCTATGAACAGCAGAGAAGAACTGACAATAGTGTTTCCCCTGTTGTACAGAGGGTCGCTATGAGTCGGATACTGACTCGATGGCACCTAACAACAACAATAAAGGAAAAGAAACTGCATTTGTTCTGCCTCTTCTATATACACTTTATGTCAAAGTAACCAAAGAATCGATGAAGGAATTTTCCTATTTTTGAGGTATTTCAGCAATAAATGAGAAATAATTTTATCATTTTGTGGCTCTAACTATAGTATCCACTCCCAAAGCAATCATAAAACAATCAGCCAGTGAAAACCCTATGAGGGTCACTATGAGTCCGATGCAACTTGATTGCACAGATCAACAACAACAACAATATGACCAATACAAGAATCGATCATCAGTCTAGTAATTTCACAAAAGACAAGAAAACCAGACATTATGAGCATCATGATAGAAGTACGGGATCTACCTATAAACTGCTCTTGTAATTGAGTAGGAAATGAATGAACAATTCAATAAATAGCATCCTGCATTTTGTTAGTAATATGGGAAAAAATGAATCTATACTTTGTACCATACACCAAAAACAATTATGCACATTGTGATACCTAAATACAAAACCTGAAGAGAATGAGTTCTTAAATAAGACAAAATTTTTTTCAGACAATTCAGTCTTTATTTTTAAAAATAATTTTTTTAGGTTCCACTTTCTTCCATGAAACTGAGGTCTGGCCAGGAAAAACACACACACACAAATTCCTCTCCATCCTACATCTGCATGCTGGCCTGTGAGGACATGGGAATACTGAACAAGCCATAATGGAAAAGATTGATAAATTTAATTACATTAAGATTCAAATGTTTATGCATCAAAAGAAGACATAAAAATAACAACACAAGACAGATAATGTTAGGAGATTTTTACAACACAAAAACTGCCACGATTAGTTATCAGACTATATTATAAGCTACTATAACAACAATATAAGTCAATATGTTGTTGTTGTTGTTGTTAGGTGCCATCAAGTCGGTATCCCACTCATAGCCACCCTGCGTACAACAGGCAAAGCACTATTGTTAGTGCTTCTCTGCTGTTTATAGGGTTTTCATAGGGTTTGATCTTTTGGGAGTGGCTTGTCAGGTCCTTCTCCCAAGCCTACAGCATCTGGTGTTCCCAGGCGGTCTCCCATCCAAGTACTAACCAGGCCCAACCCTGTTTAGCTTTCGAGATATGACGGGATCAGACGCCACAGGGCTAGGGCTGCAGGCTAAGTCAATATAAAAGACAAATAATTAAAAATGGGCAGAAAGTAGAAACAAGCAATTCACTAGTAACAATGCAACAATCTGGGTTTTAAATATTAAACAACTATGAGATACCATTTTACTTCCATCATATTGACAAAAAATTAAAAGTTTGATAATAATTTGGGTTGGCAAACATGTAAAGCAATTCAATTTCTCTGTTATTGCTAGTAATGATTATAAATTATCTCAATCATTTTTGCTCAAAATTTGGCAATATCTAATAAAATAATGTACCTATTTTATGACCCAGGATTTCTGATTCTAATCATACTTGCAATTTTGGTTTGGATTGTAAATGTTCTCCAAAAGCTCATATGTTGAAAACTTGGTCCACAAATCAGTGGTGTTCAGAGGTGGGGCCTTTGGGAAGTGATTGGATCATGAGGGCTACAACCTCATCAGTGGATTCATAAATCACTGGATTATTGGGAGGCATTGGAAACTTTAGGAGGTGGGGCCTACTTGGAAGCATACCCTTGAAGGGCACATTTTATTCCCAGCCCATTCCCCCTCTCTCTGCTTCCTAGTCAGCCACCATAAAATGAGCAGCTTTGTTCCACCATGCACTCCCTACCATGGTGCTCTACCTCACTATAAGCCCAAAAATAATGAAGCCAAGTGACCACAGGCTGAAACTTATGAAATTCGTGAGCCAAAAAAAAATATTTCCTCCTATAAGATGATTTTCTGAGGTATTTTGTTACAGTAACAGAAAGATGAATAACACTCACTGGAGAAAATGTTTACAGCATTATTTTAGGAGGAAAATGATGAAAATATTTCTAATATTCATCAGTGAGAAATGGGTAAGTATACTTCCCAGCACCACAAAAATGGGAGAAGGACTTGGCAATCCATTCCCGAGGCAATCCCGAAACAATCAGCCATTGAAAACCCTATGAGGGTCGCTATGATTTGGACACGACTTGATGACACCTAACAACAACAACATACTTTGGTATGATACAATTATATGGTGAAATAATGAAAAAGAACTGGAACTACATGCATCATGCAGATAATTCTTAAAACCATACACTGACAAAAAGTAATTTCCAGATGGTATTCACAGTATTATACTATTCATATATAGTTTATCAACATACAAAATAAAGTGATATATATATATATATATAGATATATATATATATATATAGATAGATAGATATATATATCTGGATAGAAATAATAGGCACCAAATGCAAGATTGTAGCAATTTCTAGAGTAGGAGGGTACATACAATCTCAAATGAGTAGAGTCTTAAAATTGTTCAACTAAAAATAATAGTAAGGGAATTACTACAACACCATTTTCAAAGTTTCATCACTGATTACCTTATGTACATGAAGTATTCAGAGAATTTTAATGAAATGGTAAAGCTACTAACTGCTTGCCTGGGTAAATTTTAAAAAACAGTCTCTAGAACTCTATCAAACTAAATAATGAGAGTTACTGTTCAATTACTGCTAGCAGTAAGAAAGACTCCTCCTTCAGACAACTTAGAGCAAAGTTGATTGCACTTTTGCCAAAAGCTATTTCCATAACTTGGCTTAAGCTATTTTAATTATCTGCCAGGTCTTAAGCAATTTCTGTAAATCTCTTTGGCAGCAGCTCCAACACCCAAATTAGGAACTAGATGTTTGAATAACCAAACAAGACAAGAAATCTCTGTGTGCTTTTAATCTAAGGCTCACTTGTCCAAATGGAAAGTAAAACCTAACCTACTAACAAAAATATTTGTGTATTATAGCTTATTTATTGAGTCATAAAATTTTCATATGGAGGCTTAACTATAAGTCTTTACTTTTATTTTTATTTTATGTTCTGCTGTGACATATGCTATGAGGAATCACTCTGCCAAAGAAGAGGAAAGAATATTGTTATGGTTTGAATCTAACATGTCCCCCAATGGTCATGTGTTTGAACATTTGGTCTCCAGGTGGAAGTGCTATTTATGGAGGCTATGAAACTTTGAGAGGTGATATTATAGCTTTGTTGAAGTAGCTCCCTGGCCCCTGAAGTGGGCCTTTGGAGTTTACCCTGGATCCATGGTTCTGATCATGATTTCTCTCTCTGCTCCTAATCCTCCATGACATGAAGTCATCTGCAATGGGCCCTACCACCACCACACCTGCCCTATCATCATTATGAACTGTGATCCTCTAACTATGAGCTCCCAATAAATTATTACTCAAATAATTTAGTTTGAGTTGGTTTCTCTGCCAAAGCAATGCACATGCTGACTAATACAGGTATTATGTCTGACACTGAGCAATCAAAATAATCAAATAATTAAAATAAAGAACAGTAAAAGAGTATAACCATTAAAATTATACTTTCATGTGCTTTTAATAAAAAGGACAACATATTTACAGTTTTGTGAAAATGAAGACACCCTGTATAAATACTAAAAAAGGAAATATATTAAAATATTACATTTCTGTAGGTGATGGGATTATGAGTTATACTTTTCAAATTTTCTGCAATGAACACAAATTACTTTTCTAAATAGAAAAATATTTTTACTGAAAGTAATATATGTAAATCTTTAAAGGATATAATTTAATCCTAATTTGTTGTTGTTGTTGTTGTTGTTGTTGTTGTTGTTGTTAGGTGTCATCAAGTCCATGTCCGACTCATAGGGACCCTACATACACCAGGTGAAACACTATTGTTAGTGCTTCTCTGGTATTCATAGGGTTTTCCATGGCTGATTGTTTTTTGGGAGTGGGTTGCCGGGTACTTCTCCCAAGCTTATGGCACCTGGTGTTCCCAGGCCATCTAGCATCCAAGTATTAACCAGGCCCAACCCTGCTCAGCTTCTGAGATCTGATGGGATAGGACACCACAGTGGTACGGCTGCAGGCTAATTCTAATTACTGAGTTATTAAGAGAAAGATTAAGCTGGGATTTAGCTCAGTTGGTAGAGTGCTGCGCTACAGTCTCTGAGGTCCTGAGTTCGATTCCTAGCACTGCAAAATGGGAGAAGGATGTGGCAATCCACTCCCCAGGCAATCCCGAAACAGTCAGCTGTTTAAAACCCTGTGAGGGTCGCTATGAGTCAGATACTGACTCGATGGCACCTAACAAAAACAACAACTAAGAGAAAGATTGTGTGATTGATTATTACAATATGAAACATTTCCATGTCTTGGTAATTTTTTGTTTAAAATTGTTAAGTATTCTATTTCAGTCAGGAGTGATCTTCCATTTTCCAAAATCATCTCTTCAATAAAATTATTTCTTCTCTCAACTATGCTTTGCTGGCATGTCAGAGATACCCTTAGTCATTTATCTGCACATTTATAACTTATTGTGATAGTTCTCAGTCTTTGTTGCTTATTAGAATTACACAGAGAATTGTTAAAAATTCCAATGTTTGGAACACATCCCTACTACACTAAATCAGAATTTATTTGGGTCCAATCGAGGCATCCATAGTTTGTAAAGCTCCCTAAGCAGATCCAATGTGCACCTAGTACTGAGAACTGGTAAAGTATATAGGCTTATTACATGAAATATGGTCCATAGACCAAAAACATTGGTATCACTCAAGAACTTAGTTGTTGTTGTTAGGTGCTGTCAAGTCGGTATCCAACTCATAGTGACCCTCATAGGGTTTTCAATGGCTGACTGTTCCGGGATTGCCTTGGGAGTGGATTGCCAGGCCCTTCTCCCATTTTTGGGATGCTGGGAATTGAACTCAAGACCTCAGAGACTGCAGCGCAGCACTCTACCCACTGAGCCAAATCCCAGCCCCAAGAATTTAGTAGAAGTATAAAATCTTAGGCCCCACACCCAATCTACTAAGTTAGAATCTGCATTTTAACAGCATCCTCAAATGACTTACATGCATGTTAAAGGTTGAGAAGCATTATTCAAGAGTGCTCAAATAAGTGGTTGAGGCTAATACGATCAAGGTCATGAATGTGACCTTTGTTCCAACCAGTAGCTTTGCTGTGTTTGAGGCACGTAGTCACCTGTATTTGTGTTTAACATTTTCTGATTTAAAGGTCATATTTGTGGATAGTCTTTTGTGTTCACAGGTAGATGTGTGATTGTAATGATCTCCCAAATGCAAGGGGTCTTTCTACTTTTTGTTAGCAGTTCCAGATTCCTTAGGAAATAAACCAGTTAATGTTATTAATCACTCTGACATCATTTATAAACTTTATCCCACAAGGCCCTTTACAATCAGATTCTATTTACTTTAGCCATATTGCAGCTGAACCCCAAGGTCTTTCACATACCTATGTTGATTTACATTTCACACTGCAGGGCACAGAGGAAGCATTTAATAAATGGTAGCTAGCTGTTGCTGTTGTTGTTGTTATCATTATTATTATTATTGTTGTTGTTGTTGTTTCAGTGTTGGGAGTTGAACACAGAACTTCAGTTATGCCAAACATGTGCTCTACTACTGAGCTACACCCCCAGCCCGATACTCTTGCCTTTAAATGGGAATACTCCTTGGCTGAAATGTCCTTTTTTCCCATTCTTCACCTGACAAGTGCAAATTTAGCATTCAAATAGCCGATCCTCTTGTAACCGCACCCTAAGCTCAATCACCTGAAGGGTCCAGTCCATGGGTCACCTTCTCTGGTTAGAATTCATCTGCTATGAGTGCTGCAGCCCCTTTTCTTCAATGCACTCTAGGAGAGGGACCAGATGTCCTTGAACTCCTAGAACTCCCAGGCCCTGCATAAATACATATATAATGAATCAACAATTGAAACAAAGAACCATCTCCTCTCGTGGAGACTTGCCAGGTACATGACAGAGGTTCTAGTCAGACAGAATAAAAAACCACTAGAAGGCATCTGGTTTTGAAAATAATAAGAGATATGAGATGCAATTTTATGGAAAATTTATTGCTTAAAGGGAAAAATAAATAATGCATCCTTTAAAGGCCTAAACTACAGAGTATCTTATTTAATCTATATGGCTTCCAGAAAACTTTTATGTAATGGTAATTGGACTTTTATCTAGTCCTTATACACCAATTCATTCATTTACTCATTCAACTGTAGATCGTTTTAAATATATGCTTTAAGGCATTATATATTTAAGTGCCTACAGTAGCACATGACAGTATGAAGGTATCACCCCTTTGCAGGATTAAGTGGAAATAGCATCATAATATCCTAATGTTTTGCAGTAGGAGACAGTATGTATTATGTAATTAGGCAAAATATCCTACACTTGCTGTGGAAGGTACAAGGATCCCATTTAAGGGTTTTTGAGTGTCTTTGCCTCACTTTTGTGTATTTTCAACAGCCAGACCAACACTTAGAGCTCTTCTGCAGCAGGAAGACTCCCCTTGGGATATTGGAGCTACTTTGCAATGATTGTGGATATGGAATCCATATAGAATGGCTGTGGAAGCATGAAAGCATAGCCTCTTTCATTCAGGTTGGGACAACCCTGAAATGCAACTTACATTCCAGAGTTCCCTCGTTGGATCATGTTGAACCTGTCTTCTGTCAGACTTAGCCAAAAATGGAATTCTCTCTTGGCTTTTTCTCTTTTCTTTTTCTGAGTCTCCTATTCCCATCACCAGCCCCCGTTTCTACTCTAAAAAGCATACCCTTAATAAATCAGTTGCCTGTAAATCCTCTTGTCAGGCTCTGCTTCTGAGGACCATGACCTAAGGAACTTTTTTAATGCTGAATTTCTATATAAATATTTAAATACACACACACACACACACACACACACACACACACACACACACTGAGGTTTATATGCCTATCACTCTTTAACTCTTATTTCATTCTGCCTTTATCAGGTAGTTGTTTATATTATTTATGTCTTTGTATTTCCTGCTGGGTTAAAGGGCCCTTGCAAATGGGAACTATTTTATTGTCTTTGTTTTCCCTATTCTCTTCCCTCTCCCAATCATAATACCTCACAGACCCCCATGCATAGTAAGTACTAAAAATATTGTTTGTGCTTTTTTCAAACCAGGCAGAATGTATACATGCATATATTTATAGAGACATTAATTAAGAATAGCGAAATGTGATATTTGAAGAACTTAAACCATATATTATTAAAGCATTATTTTTATGAGCAGGCCAAACATATATTTAAAAGTCTTAAGACTTAAAAATAATCAAATGATTTTTTCTCTAAAATGAACTCATCCTCAAAAAGATTTTTAAGTAGGAAATGGTGAAAATAATTATACCACTACAGAAGCTATCTTTTGGATCATTTTATGATTAATGCTTACTAAAATTACTCAAATATAATCTGACCCAGATTTTTCAAAAAGCCATAATTAAAAATGAAAGAGGTGATAAGCAGTTTCATCAAGTCTCTTTCCTTTGCCATCCAAACCAGTCCTATCCAATTTCTTTTCTTGAATTCTGTTTCCCTAACAGCCCTTCAGCTCAGGCTCTTTTGGGACACATGCATGCAAAATTCTCACACAGGCAAATGAGCTTGGTGACCTGGCTGTCCTACAAAGGACTCTTCTTGACATTGCCCAGCAGGGACATCCCCCAGAACAAATGAAGTAGTCCTTTTTGAGTCTGTTTGCTTTAACTCAGTCACTTACAATGCCTTAGAATATTCTTCCCATCAGGCCCTTGTATATTCAATTTCAGAAGTTATGCTATCAGAGACAAAATTGATCTCTACCTTCAACCAATTTCCATGCAAATCAGGCTTGGCTAAACATGTAGTCTGGAAAAAAAAAACTAGCTGTCACAAAAATTCCAAAGACCTAAGGTATTTTTCATCAATTTTCACCTGTGGTAAAGAAAAGTCATTTTTCCATAAGCTTCCCCATTCCTGAGTTACTGCCTCATGTCAGCCCTTTAAAAAAAAGTCCCCAATTGTTTCAATGTGGCTGTTTTCATATTTGTTCTATAGATTTTCATTCATTATCACAGTTGCCTTTTATTGCCAAGTACCAGAAAGTGTTACTGGAAAAAACACATCTCCTAGCATTAGGATATGGGGATAAAGGTGTGATTTTCTAAGTCAAGGCCAAAAATTCATAGTCCCTCTCTGCCCAGAGAAGAGTTTGTCAGTTTCTTTTAAGGATCATTTAAATCAAAATCACTTAGGAGGCCTCATTAAAAATGTAAATTCCCAGGATCCACTTTGAACCTTCTCTTCTGAACATAGGATCCTCCCTTTTATAAATTTTCACTTGGTCATCACTGATTGATGCAGGAGTGAGCCCACTCCTCAAATAGAGCCACGGAGAGGTCTTAGAATTTTAAATGCAAGGGCTCTGGACTGGATGCTACATGAGGATGAGGAACTTTGTTTTGTTCTCTGATGTATCTCTAGTACTTCAAGTAGTGATGTCCCTGTAGTAGCAGCTTATTCAACTGAATTAACAGACTATGTTTCAATTTCCCTTTGATGGAGAACATTATGAACTATGAGACAGCCACATTACTGTATATGCAGAGGAAGGATACAGTAAAAGTAAGACTAGTCTAGCAACACTCAGGTCCCTAATTTCAGTTGTCACTGAGGTCTAGATATCTTCCTCTCATTCCCTTGGTCTTGTAACCCAACAAATTGCCTGAATTTATTTCTCAAATTTGTTTGATTTAGGTTTCTGTCCCTTGAAAAATAAAACCTTCTAATATATACAGCCAGGACCTTATGATTTATTATTTACAAATTACTTTATTATATTTTTTATCACACTGTAGCCTACAATGAAGTTCTGAATTAGATTTAAAAATCTGAGCTGCAAAGAGGTAGAAAAAACTTGCCTAAAGTCACATGCCAGTGTATGGAAAAACTAAGGCTGAATTTTATTGATGGTTCCTTCTTGGTGGAAAAGGATAGATAAAACTTGGCAGAGATTGAAAGCTTTGAATTGTTTCTACCTCAAATGTTTTCCAATCAACTCAGCATTACAGCAAAACTGGCTCAACGATGAAGAAAGATTTCAGCATCCAGGCACTTGCAGAAATCCCATTCTATTAAAGACTGAATATCTGCTAAATTCTTGCCTAGTCCTAATGAATGCTTAATCTGTCAATGGAGAGTGAGAATAATAATGGGAACTGTTGCTGTTGACATCATTATAACCATAAGGAAGAATTGGGTGTTGATGGTGGTGATTTGGAAGCATTAAGTAGCTGAAGAATAGTACATTGCTGTAGATGTTGTCTGAATGAGACCCCATGTATGTATCAGTACATCTTTGCAAATTAGAAATTTTGAAATTCTCACAGAAAAGACAGATTAACTCTTTGGCAATTACCCTATATGCATGAGAATGAAACACCCAGAAGAGTTGGCAATGTTTTATTTGCCCACCATTTCTCACCCTGTGCCTTGGAATAAACACCCTAATTTTCGTTGGAGAATCACTTCCTACACACTCCCAAAACATATTATTTCCCACACCCAACCATTGACATGTGACCAAAGTATGGCCAATCAGTTTGGTTGTGAAATGAGTATGTGAACAAAATCAGTACAAATAGTCAAAATCTTCAAAGAAATAGTCTTTTTCTATTAGGGTTCTTAAGTTATATTTTTAAAAACCTCCTTAAAAATAAATCAAACATGAAGGGGGAGAGAAATTTAATATCAATTATTTTATCACTTAGCTCAGGTCCTGGCTGGAACTTTTGAATATGAGCTGAAAATACACTTTTGGAGAAACCCAGCTTGAGTTGGGCTTCTGCCTAATACGAGGCATCCAAAGAATCCAGTGAAATTGCCCAGAGAATTTGCTAAGCAACAAAACTTTAAAAACCACAAATAAATACAAGATTGGAGTAACTAACCAAATACAAATAGGAAAGAATAGCATGAAGCCTTAAGAATAGCCTCAGAAGGGCACACAGACAGATTGTTGTTGTTGTTAGGTGCTGTTGAGTGGAGTCTGACTCATAGCGACCCTATATACAGCAGATCGAAACACTTGCCAGTTCTGTGCCAGGCAAACGATCTCATTTATGTTTAAGCCCATTGTTGCACATACTGTGTCAATCCATCCGGTGGAAGTTTTCCTCTTTTGCATTGACCTGCCATCATTAAATAAGTATGCCGAAAACAAGACACAATTCCTTTCCAGCTTATTTTCTGCGAAAGAGGACACAGGAAATAACCAAAGTATTATTTGGGCCAGAACAGTTGTGGGAAGAAAAAGGAAACAATTCCATTTATTTTATGTTTCTATTTATTTTTCCATTGAGGAAAATTAATTTCAAATTGAAAAGGTTAGAACAACAATGATCAGAGGAAAACAGAAACCCTGAACACTTATCAAGACTGGAAGTTATGTCAATCTGAAAACAACTATGGTTGATTTGAAGAGAAAAATAATTTATTAAAAGGAAATTGGGTAACTCATAGAAACTCCAGGAGGTCTAAAGATCTGGGCAGAAGCTAAGGGCCAGGAACGATGGTCTAAATCACCTCATAGAACTGCCTATTGAAGCCTCAGCTGCTACCATTGCTGTGCTGTGGATGCTACAGTTTTTGCCACAACTACCATTGTATTGGACATTGCAAGCTGTCTCTGCTGCCTTAGAGCTCAATCTCAACATAACCCTACTTTCCACTCAGGATGAATCTCTATAACTACAGGTTTTGTGCACGATTGGCTTCAATTTCAAGTCTGATTGCACTGACAAGTGCATCTGATTAGTAGACTATAGCCATGTACTCACATTCTAGCTACAAAGGAGCTGTGAAAAATGTGAATGTGTCATTTTCAATTCTATAGATGAGGTAGCTTCTATCTCCCATGAGAATGTAGAAAGTAGGGATTCCTCAAGCAGAGGATGGAATTCAGGCTGTGTGCAGCTAAAGAAGAGACAAAA
>VMDO01031145.1:0-2500 GCA_007922755.1 Pedetes capensis
ACACACACACACACACACACACACACACACACACACAGAGGCTGAGGTTTAGCTCAGTTTGTAAAGTGCAGCTCTGAGCTCTCTAAGGTCCTGAGTTCAATCCCTAGCACCACAAAAATAAGCACCTGGCAGCCCACTTCCAAAACAATCCCCAAACAAGCTGCCATTGAAAACCCTATTAATAGCAGAGAAGCACTGACATAGTGCCAGGCATGGCACAGTTTGGGGGAGTGTTTTGTTTTGTTATAGACAGAGTCACTATGAGTCACCTGGCACCTAACAACAAGAAGACACACACATGCATACACACAAACATTACCAATTCTTTCCTGTTTTCCAGGGACTCCCATTTTGTTGTCAGATTCAGGACTGCACATCTAATTTGCTGAAGGTTATCCTCCTCATCAGGTTAAAAAATTCTATTTCACAAAATTGTTCACGCTAAGGGGGAGAAACATTGATTATCTTCTTTTTGTAATATACATACTTTTTTCTCCTAAGAAACATGAATATTTGAGAGATGATTCTACTATATTAACATAACCCATCTTTGTTTCCTCTTATTTAAGGCTCCACTTTCACAAGACCTTTTTGCTGAGCTCTGAGATCTGATGATCTTTAAAAAGAGATACTTGGCATGACCTTCTGTAAAAAACATGATTATGCTTGTATCTATGTGAGATAAATGTCTGACGTGTGTCTATTTGCAGAAACCAAGAGAAAACCAATTGAGAAAATGCCTGGGTGTTGTGCATCATCGTCTAATTACTAAAGTTTTGTCTGGAAATCTGCCTTAATGTGGTAGAACACACTGCTTGGAAACAAATTTCTAATGAAGTATTTGCTAGGACAAAGCCAGCTTTTACATGTAGGAAAACATCTAAAAGGTTAGTGCCCCTGCCATTTACTTATTAAAAGATATATTTGCTATTTTTTATGCAAGGCATATGTCAGTTAATCATATGAATAGTAAAAGAATATGCCAATTTTCTTGAAATTTGATGAGCTGTGCTCTAGGAGCTATTCTGAACATCAGAAACAAATGTGTCTTCTTTCAAAACTTAGGAAAATGGGACAATGCCTAGACATACAGAAGAAATTGAATGACTTTGGGTTTTTATTTCAGTAGTATCTGAGTTGAAGATAATTTCTCAGTGTACAATTTTCAATATCCTGTGAGCAACCATTCTACTCAACCCATGCCACTGTAAGACAAGATTATTCCAAAATAGCCTCCAGTCAGCTTCCTTTTTCAAATCAAATAGAAACACTAATTTAAAATAAAGCATCTTTCACCCATCTGTGTGGTTGAATTTTATTTTTAGAATAGATTTCTTTCAAGCCCTTTCTGACTATACGCAACATTTGATTACATTTGTACCTTTAATCTGTGTGTCAGAGCTGAAATGAATCAAATGAGCCTTTGACCTCTTTCAAACTAATTGCCTTTGCAGTGATTTCTAGAAGCTAATAAAACTATGCTAGAGATAAGGCACTAGGAAAAAGGGGAAGGCTAGATAAATACTATCTTTAGAATTGAATTATTTCAGCAGTACCTAGACACAGCTACTGCCATGATGAAGAAAAATTAATAGGCAGACATTTATTCTCTTTCTCATTAAGTAAAATACATGAAGTACTTAATTCAATGGCATGTTCCTGGTGGCTACTTAGGTAAAGGTGACAATAATGACAATTACTTATACAGGAAGCTTTCTGTGCAGTAACCTTCAAACTCAACTTTCCTTTTAGGCCATTTCTCCTAGTGAACTCATATAATGAGCATAGATAACTATATATGTTTTTCTGTACACATCTGAGCATATTATTTTACTCATCTGTTTTCTCTTATCCACTAAGACTGTAAAAACAACCTGAGAGGCACATATATTCTTTATAGAAAACACCTGTAGCAAATTGTAGTTATTATTAGTGGTACTTACATCTGAAAGAGTAGTGTCCAATTTAACCAATCTCTATACTTTTGTTTTGGTTTGGATTTAAATGTCCCCCCAAATATCATGTGTTTGAATGTTGGGCCCTGAGCTGGTGGTGCTGTCCTGGAAAGGTAGGGAAGCTTGGGAGGTGGGATCAAGCTTGGTAGAAATGAGTCACTGGAGGCAGGCCTTTAGAGGGTTTTACCCAGACCCCTGGTTCTAGTAAACTCTCTCTTTTTCCTGATCACAAAGATGTAATGTCTTCTGGCCCCTACAATGCCTGTCCTGCCACCATGCCTTCTGCCTCTATGGACTAAAATTCTCTAACCTTAAGCTCCCAATAACTTTCTCATTCTGCATAAGTTGCCTTAGCTGGTCCTCTGCCATTGGCTAATACAATTCTCAAAAACAAGAAAACCTGTTTCTTTTATTTGGTGGAGGTGAAGTGGTGCAGGCATATTCATACACTGATGTACATGCCAAGTTTTGTAAAATACTTTAAATAAGAATATCCTTTAGCTCACTTTAATTTATTCTAAGGACCCCTCCCAACATGTCTGTCA
>VMDO01031145.1:7500-20427 GCA_007922755.1 Pedetes capensis
TGAATATACTAAAAGCCACAAATGGGTGAACTGTGTGGTATATGAATTAAATTATGCCTCAATAAAAAGAAGACCTATAGAGACAAAGTAGAATAAAGACTGTCTGGGAATGGGGGTACAATAGAAAGTGACTTTAAATGAATGAGATTTGGGGGGGTAGACTGGATTGTTCTAAAATTGGATCATGATGATAGTTGCACAATTTTGTAAATTTATTAGAAACTATTAAATTGTACTAACAATAAGAACAGCATTGAATTATATACTTCAAATGAGTGAATTTATGGTATGTAAAATATGCTTCAACAAAACTATTTTTACAAAAGATATGACAGTCTGTTCTCATCCCAGATAGATAAAATAAGAATATTTGGAGGTTATTTCTGGGCATCTATAGTTTTCAGAGGGCTGGGGTTTAGCTCAGTTGGTAGAATGCTGCCCTGTGCTATCTGAGACCCTGGCTTCTATCCTCAGCACCACAAAAATAGGAGAAGGATGTGGCAGCACATTCCTGAAACAATCCCCAAAACAATCAGCCATCAAAAACCCTGTAGGGTCGCTATGAGTCGTGCAACTCAATGGCACCTAACAACAACAATAGTTTTCAGAAGCTCCCCAGCTAGGTGAAGAGACATGTGTCTACAGTCTTAACTACTTGGGAGGCTGAGAGAGAGGATCACTTAAGCCCAAGAGCTCAAGACCACCCTGAATAGCACAACAAGTCTGTGACTGGCAAAATAAATAAATAAACAGAAACACAAAATAAAAATAAAATAAAAGTTGTGGACCCTGAGAATTAAAAAGAAACATTCCCCAGATGATTGTCACATGTACCTATTGTCCTAAGCCAAGGTTGTACGAAAAAGAATCAATTGTTCCTGCAATCTAATTATGTTATGATTTATAAAATGCATGGTGCCTTCACCAGGATTATAACCTCATGTCACCTCACTTTCTTTTTGTGGGATTCATTTATGCAGTCAATAGAGATTTGCTGAATTTCTGTCATGTGCCAAGTGCTGATCTGGTCACTGAAGAAACAGCTTACATCCTAGTGGGAGAGAGAGAGATGTAAACAAAGGATTACCCTGCAACGTGACAGAGAGATAACTGAGATATATGTTAGGTCCCTAAGTCCAGGGAAAGGCTGACTAACTCTTCCAGGCACTCTGCTCAAAGCTTATAGAAATGATGAAACAGATATACAAATGAATAACTAAAGTACAATATCATAAAAATTGTTATAGCTTAATCATGCGCAAAAAGCAGTGGGGGCACGAAGTCTTCCTGGAAATCTTAGGGAATGCTTTACAAAGGGGATTACATTTGAACCTGATCTTAAAAGGAAAGACAAATTTTGCCAAGAGAAATTACGGAGGGGTGGAGAGAATGAGTAGTATTCACCGAGCGTTTATTATGAACAAGTTATTTTTCTCACAATTTATTAGTGTTCTTAGTGAGTTTAAGACCCTTTTTGCAGATTTACACATTGCAGGTGCAGTTAAGAGGGTGTAAGGCCAAAATTTAACCTATAGAGTCTGAATATAGATTCACAAATCATAACCACTACAATGTTGTAGGTTGGGATTCTCATGGCTAACTAAACAACCACTATTGAAAGACAGTATGAATAACTTTGTTGTTGTTGTTAGGTTGTTAGGTGCCATCAAGTCAGGTCTGACTCTTCACAACCCCAAGCACAACAGAAGGATACACTCCCTGACACTGTGCCATGCCTGGCACTGTCAGTGCACCTGCTATTCATAGAGTTTTCAATGGGAGATTGTTTCGGAATTTTATCAAGGATGTACTATAAGGCCCTTCCCCCATTTTTGCAGTGCTAGAGATAGAGCCCAGGTACTCAGAGAGTGTAAAGAAACACTCTACCAAATGAGCTAAACCCCAGCACCATCAATAACTGTAACAAACACCAAAATACACACTTAGGATGTGACTCCATCTCAAATTTGACTGGTCTGCTGAAGTATTGACTTATAGATGGGTAACAGAGTTATAATTTGGGTAATTCAGTACTTTATTCCTGTAGCTCCAAGACTAATCAAACAAGCTAAAAACTAGAATGTAAAGTTGAGTGACTAGAAAAGAATCTCTATAGTAGCTCTTAAAAGAATATCCTGCCCTTTGAATACCTTAATTGAGAAGTTTGAGACTTAAGACACATCTTGTAAATTATGACAAAATAATCAACTATAAGTCAAGCATTAGAAAGGGTCTTATGGAAGAGTCACAAGAAAACACTGGCTGGATGTATTATAAAGAAGTTAAAAATCTAGTTTTGGCAGAGAAGAGTGACACATTTTCAATTATTAATTAATAATTATACAAAGTACCATATAATTAGCTATAAAATTGAATTGCAGAAGCCAAATTTCCTAAATGTCATCAAGAGCTTTGAGTATTAGAGAAGTTTTTGAGTAAATGGAACATTAAATTGTTCATATCAGTGAATGAAATATATATGTACATGTTCACATGAACATGGAAAATTGCTACATTTTGCAGTATAACTGAGGCATGGTCAATATTTTTAAAATGGATGACAAGTGCAGTGCAGTGGACAATGCCTATAATTCCCACTTGCAGTGACTCAGGAGTGGAGGCAGGAGGATCACAAGGTCGAGGTCAAAGGCAGCCTGTATAACTTAGTGAGACCCTGATGGAAAATAAGAAGTAAAAAGTTGGCTTGAGTGCAGCTCAGGGATACAGCTCTTGCAAAGCATATATGAGGCCCTAGGTTCAACACCCCCCTTATCACAAAAAATTAAATAAAATAAAGTAAAATAAAATAAAACAGAAAATAAACCAGCTCTTCCCTGGACTACTCGGGGAGATATATCTGAAGACATAAAAAGGATTATAGATCATTGTAAAAGAAATATAGTTTTATGACTTACAATTTTATAGACATTATATTAAGCTACAAATTATAAAGAACTGCACCAAAGATTTTCTCTGGTGAAAATATCCTTAAAAGAGAGTTTGAAATTAGCAAAATAAATGTTTGAAAAGTAATTAGTGCTTTTCAATTTTAATTTGTTCTCTGAGGTTAGTTTAGCCATTTTCCAAACAAATGTAGTTACATTATTTGTTACATAGCAAAACATTTCCTGCACAAATATCAAGAAGTTAAACTTCATAAAAAGCCCTATCTCAATTGTAAAGATTTCTAAATTAAGAGAACTCGAATAATTCATGTACTCAACAAATGTGCTACAGAGAACCTAAGGAGTGCAAGGTACTTGAATACATCAGAGAACAAAGGAGACAGAAACTTCATGACCTCTGGGAGCTTATAATCAAACATGAAATTTTAACTGCACTCAGTAATACAGTGGAATGAAAAACATTTAACTAACCCAAACGCAATAGCCATTTAATAGCCATTTCATTGCCCATGCTGCGAGGTAACTCAGTAATATGTCCTAGCTGTTATATCCCAAAAGATTGCAAAGCAGATACCCATTCTTATATTTAACATTTTTTCAATTTGTGTTATATTTGCTTTTGGTTTTGGCATTAGGGATTGAAACTAGCACCCAGCTCATGCATTCACAAGGTCAAGTGGCTTAGCAGCACAAATGTAAATATCACAAATGGGATGTATAAAAGACTCAGGGTCTCATAATGTTCAAGATAAAAATGAAAACTACTCAACATATGAATAGCCACAAAAGTTTCCAATTCACACTAAAAAAATTAACAGATGCTAATGCCAAGGTGACAGATAGTATGGAATTATCTGATGAGTTATTTAAAGTAGCTATTATCAAGACACTGAAGACAAGGCAAAATATACTGAAATAGAATATTGATCATTTTGAACTGAAATCATATGAAGAACTCTACCTTCAGGAATGGCATTTGACCTAATTTTTCCTACGTGCAGCAAGCCATAGGCATTCTTCTAGGAAAAATGTCCTTCCCCTCAAGGCTGGGAAGTAGCCTTGATTACCAGAGACTTGTAACTGACACTGCAGTGAGCCTGAATAAACAAACAATTTAAAGTAAGCCTTATCTTCCACTAACTTCTACATTCCTCCACTTTATCTACCCTTAGAAACATCCCTAGAGTTTACTAGTGTAGTCCAGATATATATTTGTCCCATCATTCCTTCATAAATTTATTGTCCTATGTCTAAAAAGTATAACAGCACCATGCATTGGTCAATTTTTTGCCTTAATTCTCTTCCAAAGATCTCCAAGCGCTTATAAAATTATTATGTTTTTTCTTCTTAATTGGCTCTTATCTTTTTTATCAGCATATAATGTTAGTACAAAATAATGTCTCATCATGAAATTTTCATACATGTATACAACATACTTTAATTATATTCTCTCCTCTTCCTCCTCACTTGTCCCCCTCCTTCCTCCAGATGGTCTCCTGTTCCTCTAAATAGGTCCCCTTCTAATTTAGTGTCTTTAAAAACATCTGTTGTTGTTGTTGTTGTTGTTGTTGTTGTTGCTGTTAGGTGCCACCGAGTCGGTATCCAACTCATAGCGACCCTCCTAGGGTTTTCAATGGCAGACTGTTTTGGGATTGCCTTGGGAGTGGATTGCCAAATCCTCCCAGTTTTGCGGTGCTGGGAATTGTTCTCAGGACCTCAACAACTACAGCACAGTGCTCTATCAACTGAGCTAAATCCCAGTCCTCTGTTGTTGTTAGGTGCCGTTAAAAACATCAGATTCTAGATAAGAAAATGTATTTATTTCTCTGGATCTGGCTTATTTCACTTGATAGGATAACCTCCAGTTACATCCATTTTCCTACAAATGACAGGATTTCATTTTTCTTTATGGCTGAGTAATACTGCAATATATATATATATATATATATATATATATATATATATATATATACACACACACACATATATATATACACACACACACACCACATTTTCTTTAACGATTTATCATGAATGAGCATCTACACTGATTCTCTATCTTGGCTACTGTGAATAGTGCAATGATAAACATGCATGTATGGGAGAAGGACCTGGCAATCCATTCCCAAGGCAATCCCGAAACAGTCAGCCATTGAAAACCCTATAAGGGTCGCTATGAGTCGGATACCGACTCGACGGCACCTAACAACAACAAACATGCATGTGCAGGTATTTTTGTAGTATGTGACTTAGATTCCTTTGAGTAGATATCCAGAAGTGATTGTTGTCATTGTTGTTGTTAGGTTCTGTTGACTATAGTCCAACTCATAGCGACCTTCATTGGGTTTTCAATAGCTGCTTTGGGGATTGTTTTGGGAGTGTGCTGCCATATGCTTCTCCCACTTCTGTGGTTCTGGGGATGGAACACAGTGCCTCAGAGAGTGCAGAGCAGCACTCTACCAGCCCTTAGAAGTAGTAGAGTTGGATTATATGGTAGTTCTACTTTGAGTTTTTTGAGGATCCTCCGTAATTACTTCCATAGTGGCTGCACTAATTTACATTCATACCAGCAGTGTATAAGTGTTCCTTTTTCCCCACATTCTCACCAGCATTTTTTAATTTCCCCAGTAATTTCTTCAATGAGCAACTGATTATTTGAAAGTGTATTTTTCAATATACATGTGTTTGTACATTTTCTGTAGTTTCTCTTGCTCTTGATTTCTAGTTTTATTCCATTATGATCTAATATGATATAAGAAATCATTTCATTCTTTTGTACTTGTCAAGACTTGCTTTATGTCCTAAAATGAGATCTATTTTAGAGAAAATTCCATGGACTCCTAAGAATGTGTATGCCTCAACTATTAAATGAAATATTTACATTTGATAAATGATATACTTTAACTTTGAAGTTTCTTTGTTGATGTTTTTGTCTGGATGACCTATCTATTGATTAGAGTGGGATATTGAAGTCACCTGATATTATTGTATCTCAACCTATCTGTTGCTTTACATCCAGTAGTGTTAGTTTTAGAAATTAGGTACACCAATGTTTGGTACATATATATTTAACATTGTTATATCTTCTTGAGTGATTGTTTCCTCCATTAATATGTAGTAACCTTCTTTGTCTCTTCTCATTTTGGCATGTCTACTTTGCCAGATAAGAGGATAGCTAATCCTGCTTGCTTTTGGCTTGCTCTTACTTGGTGTATCATTTTCTGTCCTTCTGCTTTCAATCTGTGTGTGTCTTTGCCAGTAAACTGTGTTTCTTGAAGACAACCATCAGTTAGATCTTATTTTTTAATCCAATAAGCTAATCTATGTCTTTTAATTGGAGAGGTAAGACCACATGCATTTATATTATTACTGTGAGGTATTTGCTGATTCCTGTAATTTTGTTGAGTTTTTTTCCTGGTTGGTTAAAATGCTCTTTGTTCATATCTTTCTCTCCTGTTCATCATACAGGTTTGCTGGCTTACTGAGTTTGACATGTTTGATTCTTCTCTAGTTCTCATTTTTTCATCTATTCTTCTTATGGAATCTACTCTTTCCTGAGAGGAATTTTTCTATGTCCTCTAATACTGGAAATAGGAGAAGGATGTAGCAATCCACTGACAAAGCAATCCCAAAACAATCAGCCAGTGAAAATCTTATGAAGGTTGGTATGAGTTAGACCCAACTCAAGGGCACCTAACAACAACTAAAATTGAAATCTACCAGGCAAGAGATAAGGAGTCACAGCTAAAATGTCTTATTGTTCCTGCTTTTCAGGCAGGTACTATATGCAAAATGAGTCAAGGATTAGTTGTCAATCTTAAGACTATATTCACTTTAGAAGCTTCCCTTCTTTGTGTACTAGGATCTGCTGCTGGCCCCAGTGAGTTTTGTGGCCTGAGGACCAAGCAGATTCCCACTCCCTCAAGAGTCCCCATCCCAGTTTGTGAACCCAAAGGAGGCAAACATCTGAGCCTAGGGGTGTCCCTGAGTATTTTGGGGTCTGAAGGAAGCAAACTGAGCACTGAAACCTGCACTAAAGGGGGAGAACTGAGAGAACTTGGGACTCTGCCTACTGGTCTCAGGGTTACCAGACCCCCTCAGCAGTAAATCACCTCATAGGAAGCTGCAGAAATTGATTGATCTCCTGGACCTGGGCTCAGGGCTCTTAGTCCCACCCAACAGAACACTACTTGTTGGGGAGGTAGATGTAGTGGCCAAGCCTTCACTGGCCATACGCTCAGAGATCTTAACCTCTGCAGAATCCTCCGATGGTGGGCCTACTTCTTGTCACAAAGGCTGGGATCAAAAGCCACTGCCCTTCATAGCCAGGACCCCCTACTGCCTAAACTTCTAAGCTTGTTGATGTCCAACTCTCCCCTTCTCTGTGACTGCCTCTTGTGAACATCTTCCACCCAGACACTGTGGAGGTTGTCCCCAGCTGCCTCAGTTGAAATTATTCTTTGTTTTCAGGTCCCCAGAGTAGCTCAGTATCAAACAATAGACCCCTGTCAAGATGGTTCTTGGCTGCACTGCTCTGAGATACAAAATGGGTTTCTTCTCCAGTGCTGGCATGTCACTCAGGAGGAGATGTTTTCATACTAAATCACCACCCCCAGGATTAAATGGTTATGAGAAATGTGATCTTATCCTGTAGCTTGAGCCTCCAGTCTGCTATCACTAGGGCCACCCGGCTTACCATGTGGTCTCATATTTGGCTTCCCCTGCATCCCAGGGAGCCAAGGATGTTGCTGCTTTTCTCTGTTGTAGTGTTTTTGTTTTCCCATGGTATTTGGCTGTCCTTTAGTGTTTCCCAATGCTCTTCTTATCTCCAAGATATGGCCTATCCTTTTTTTTTTTTCCCCAGTACTGGGGATTTGAGCCCAGGGCCTCATGCTTGCTTTGCAAATGCTCTACAACTAAGCTGCACCCTCAGTTCATTTTTTACTGTTTATCTTGAGATGAATTCCACCTAAATTACACAGGTTGCCTCTGCCCTCGAATTTGTAATCCTCCTGCCTCCACCTCCCTAAATCACTAGGATTACAGAAATGAGCCGCACTGGTCTGTCCTTTGTTACTCTGATTCCTCCTGCTGCTGTAGTTACACAGAGGCAGCTTCTAAACTGCCATCACTTATCTTAATCGAATTCCTAGATCCAAACAAAGAGTCCATAAAAGAAGTAAAGTAGGTAGAAGGGAACTCTCTCTCTCCCCCTATAAACATATTTCTTTTGGTACTGGGGCGGTGAACTCAGGACTTCATGAATGCTTTGCAAGCACTCTACCACTGAGCTGCACTCCACAGCATATTTTTTTTACTTATTATTTTAAGTCAGGGTCTTGCTAAGTTATGCAGGCTGCCTCTGGCCTGGAACTTATGATCCTCCTACCTCTACCACCCAAGTTGCAGGAATTACAGGCATGCGACACTGTGCTATGCCTGGATTAATAACAAACATTTTTTTTTGAGACAGAATCCCAATATGCAGCTGAGGATGGCTTGGAACTCACTATGTAGCCCAGCCTGGCCTGGAACTTGTGATCCTCCTGTCTCAGCCTCCCAGATGCTGGGATTATAGGCCTGTACCATCATACTCTGTTTAAGAGTGAACATTTTTAAATAAATATGCATTACCAAATAGATGTAGAGCATAAAGGAGAACCAATGGAAATTTTAGAACTACAAAACATGCTCTAGCCAAAATTAAAAAATAAATAAATCTCTCTGGATGGGCTCAATAGCAGAATTGAGGTATCAGATGCAGTGATTGTGAAGATAATTCAATAGAAATTATCCATTCTGAGGAAAACAAAGAAAAAAATGATTAAATAAATTAACAGAGCCTCAGACACCTGTGGAACAAGATGTAGAACTACATTTATATTGCTGGAGTCTCAGAAACAGAGGATACAAAATGTGTACTGAAAAAGTGTTTGAAGAAACAATGGTTGATGATTTATCAACTTTGAGGGAAGACATTAACCCAAAGACTCAATAAAGTGAGCAAACTATGAATAAGATAAGCCCAAAGAAATTATGCCCAGGCATATCACAATCAAACTGTTGAAAACTAGAAAACTGTCAGAAAAAAATGACATTACCTGTAGGGAAAAAATTATTCAAATGACTTCATATTTCTTGTTAGAAAACCAAAGAGGACAGAAAAAAGTGGCACAATTTTTTTCCAAATGCCAAAATAAAAGAACTTTCATCCCACTACTCTTTAACTAAAATATAATTTAGGAATGAAAGTGTAATAAAAACATTCCCAAACGAAGAAACCCTAAGGGAATTCATAGCCAGCAGAACTGCTATAAAAGAGTGACTAAAGGAAGTTTTTGAAACTGAAAGGAAATAACAAAATAAGGAAACTTGGAACCTTGTATAAAAAAACAAAGGAAAGAGTAAATATATGTGTAAATACAATGGACACTTCTTTTGAGTTCTTTAAAATATGTTTGACTATTGAAAGCAAAAATTATAGCACTGTCCATTGGGGTTATTGATGCATGTGCGTGAGTATATATGAGAACTGCAACATAAATGGGGAGTATAAAGGATGCATGTGATAGTAAGTTTTCTACATTGCACCTGAAGTAGTAAAATATTGATTGTAAGTGGAGTGTAAAGTATGTATTTCACAATTCCTACAACAGTTACAACAATTTATACCAAAAGTCAAAATCTTAATAGATAAAGTAAAATGGAAAATTCAGAAATACTCAAATCACTAAAAGAAATCAATAACAGGAAACAAAAAATGGATGATACACACAGAAAACTAATAATAAAATGTTAGAAGTAAATCCAAAAGTTCTTGTGGGTATTTATTCTAGAGAAACAAAAATCTTTGTTCACAAAAATACCTGTACATGTGTGTTTGAAGCAGCTCTATTTATAATCAACAGAAATTGGAGATGGCTCTGATGTACTTCAGCAGATAAATGGCTATATAAATTATAGCCAACCCATAAAGTGGAATCTACTCAACAATAAAGAGGAAAGAACTTAGACAAATCTGAAAAACACTCCATTGAGTGAAAGAATCCAATCTCAAAATGTTGTATATTGCATAATTCTACTTATACAATATCCCTGGAAAGATAAAACCATACAAAAAATATCAGTGTTTGCCAGGGGTTGGGAGTTGGGGGAGGGTGTGACTATAAATGGGTAACAAAGGAGTTTAAAGGAGTGATAGAAAAGTCCTACATCATGATTATTGTAGTGGTTATGGAAATACATACATGTGTCAATTTTACTGCATGATAATAAAAAATTAAGCAGGCAATTAACTTGCTACTTATGTGACTTTGATATTTATTTCTTTGTTATTGGCTCTGAGTAAATTCTAAAACTCCCCAATCCTGGGCAGTCTTACACTAACAGATAATTTTTTTAATGATAAAACTATGAACTACAGTCAATGTCACAAATTTCCTAATTATTATTTCTTGCAAATACTATTAACTTCTTTTTAGCCTTCTCATGAAATAATAGCCTCAAGATATCAGGACATTATAAACTATTTTAGATGTTTTCATTAAATAAATTTCATTATAAGACTGGGATTACTATCTAGAATTTGGTGCTTTTCTATTCTTTAGGATAGGTGGTTGTTACACTGGAGATACTTGAAGGGAAACCTATGGTTGTGAACATCGGGAAGCTCCAGACACTATCCTTAAATTGGCAGTGTTTATGACTTTTAACCAAACAAAGCTGTTCTGTTTCCACTGGTTCCTGAAAGATCAAGTATGGTAAATTACATTGTTACAGGTGATTCTCCTGAGAAAGCTGTGTCTGCAACAGCTTCTAATAGCTAGAAACTTATAGTTCTAGTACTACAATAATCTGTCTGTCTTCCTTCAAAAATAGTCCTGCCCTTTTGGGTGTCAATCTTTTATAAGAGGGAAAATATTTTGACTGAAAAATGTGCATATATATTTAATGCCACAATAAAACAATCCCTTCATTGGAACTTCTATTTGAGAACAGGGCCTTTTGCCAGACTTGTCTTATACATGGTTCTGATAATAAATGCATTATTGATTTGGGTTAAATGCAACCGCTCACCAAAACTCATAAAGGCATCTACCATAAAAGTCTCAGCCCTGACCATTAGACATGGCAGGAGTCCTCACTGGTATGAAGGGAAGATTCTAATACTGAGGGGAGCTGAGATTGGTTCAAGGAGGAGATAGGGGAAAGAATCATGGAAAAATCAAAATTCAAATTGTAGACAACACAATCCAAATCACTAAGTTCCAGAAATGTGAGAAAGTAAATTTCAATCCAGATTATCATTCTTTTATTTATTTGACCAACAAGTATTTTGCAAGTGACTATAATGTGACATGAACTATTTCAATTGCTGCAGATAATATAGTGAATCAGAGAACCAAAGTTCTTCTCAAGGAGCTTATAAATTTAATGGGAGGAGAAAGACACTGAACAGGTAAACAAGATAATCTCAACTCTAAGTAATATGAGGAAATAAAACCAAAGTAATGTGGGAGAGTGACTGAAAATAAGAATGAAGGTGGGTGTGGGAGGCTACTTTACATATGAAGATCAGGAATAGAGTTGAACCAAGACCTACATGATGAAAAGGATGAAGGCATGAAAAGATCTAGGCTAAAATTACAACAAATGCAAGAACTCTGAGTTGAGAATAGGGCCAATGTGGGTACAGCATTAGAGAAGCAGGGAGACAGACCACATAAGTTTTGAAGAGCCATAGTAAGTAGTTTAGATTTTATATCAAGCAGGATTCAGAAGAGGGCGGGGAACTAGGGACATCATTGCTGATGTCAGGTGGATATTAGCTGAAAGCAGAGAATATCAAAAAGATGTCTATTTATGTTTTATTGACTATGCAAAAGCATTTGATTGTGTGGATCACCACAAATTATGGATAACACTTCGGAAAATGGGAATACCAGAACACCTAATTGTGTTCATGAGAAATCTGTACATGAACCAGGAGGCAGTTGTTCGAATAGAACAAGGAAACACTGAGTGGTTTAAAGTTGAGAAAGGTGTGCGTCAGGGATGTATACTTTCACCCTATGTCTTCAATTTATACGCTGAGCAAATAATCCGAGAAGCTGGACTTTATGAGGAAGAACGCGGCATCAAGATTGGAGGAAGACTCATTAACAACCTGCGTTATGCAGATGACACAACTCTGCTTGCTGAAAGTGAAGAAGATTTAAAACATTTACTGATGAAGATCAAAGATCATAGCCTTCAATATGGGTTGTGACTAAACATCAACAAAACAAAAATCCTTATGACTGGGACAGCATGCAACTTCACAATCAACAGAGAAAAGATTGAGGTTGTCCAAGATTTTGCTTTGCTTGGCTCTATAATCAACACCCGTGGAAGCGGCAGTCAAGAAATCAAAAGATGCATTGCTCTAGGAAAAGCTGTGGCAAAAGATCTCTTTAGAGTATTGAAAAGCAAAGATGTCACATTGAAGACGAAGATGCGTCTGACTCATGCCATGGTATTTTCAGTGGCATCATATGGTTGTGAAAGCTGGGCATTGAACAAGAGAGACAGAAAAAGAATTGATGCTTTTGAATTGTGTTTATGCCAATAGATTTGGAAAACAGCTACTTGGCCACCTGACTGGAAGAGATCCATATTTGTGCCTATTCCCAAAAAAGGGGATCTAACTGAATGTGCAAACTATCAGACAATATCATTAATATCACACACTAGCAAAATTCTACTAAAGATCATTCAGAAGCCACTGCAGCAGTATATAGACAGGGAATTACCTGAAGATCAAGTGGGATTCAGAAGAGGGCAGGGAACTAGGGACATCATTGCTGATGTCAGGTGGATATTAGCTGAAAGCAGAGAATATCAAAAAGATGTCTATCTATGTTTTATTCACTATGCAAAAGCATTTGATTGTGTGGATCACAACAAATTATGGATAACACTTCGGAAAATGGGAATACCAGAACACCTAATTGTGCTCATGAGAAATCTGTACATGAACCAG
>VMDO01031146.1:0-20434 GCA_007922755.1 Pedetes capensis
TAAGACTCACTTTACTGTTGACTAAAATGTTTTATTTTTTTAAAGGTGTTTTGTCTACGTGGGAAAGGTTATATTGGATTTAAGAGCTGCATGTACTATATTTATTTTCTTTATGGAAATTTAGTTTGTAGTAATAATACTTATTTGCTGTTACAATAGTGATAATATATTAAACTCAGCTTAGAATAATCTATATGGACATATTTGCATCTATCTACATAAATACATATCTAAGAATGAATCCTCCATAGCTATCGGCATATGCCTGCTTGCCTCTCTATTTATAGATATATAAGATTTTCCTCCCACCCTGGGAGTTTGATTTATGCAACGATGGGACTTCTTTTATACTTATTAATTCTATTCTCTGTTATATTCCAGAAAGGCATCATATTATCTGCCGTGTCCAATTTGCTTCTGTGTCTCATTAAAGTGGCCTGCTGTGAAGTTAATTTTTCTTGTTCATTTTATTGATATTTTGGGAGAGTGAGATATTTTTCCCAAGCAGTTCCTGCTTTAGTATAGGGTTGTAGTAGCTGTCAAAAGAAGGGTTTAAAGCCATCCTCTAAAATAAATAAAAAATAAAAGCAGCTTATTTTAGTATCTCTATTGAAATATAAATTACAGGTCATCGATCTTTTCCCCACTTCCTTGCAATTATTTTTATTGAAGTTTTTTTAAAGTAAGACAATGCAATGTATTTTTAAAAGCAAATAAACAAACCTCAAGAAGAAGAATAGCACCAAATGGATTTGTATGGTGATAGAATGCATTTAGTAAGAGAAAATCATAACAAAACCTAGCTTTGTTAGTATTTACTATAATAGAAAATAAAGTGTACCAGTGATTAGGTTAACACAATTCAGAATCAATCTAAAATCTCACCATGCAGGGACAGTTTAATTCTATGAGTTTCAACTAGATTATTCCTATCAGGTCAACTGCTCTCCCCCCAAATTTCTTATCTTAGAAGAAAATTATGTTTTGTTTTAGTTGCATCACTGCATTTCTATTTTCTGATATCATTGCATATTATTTTTAAAAACTCTCTCTCTCTCTCTCTCTCTCTCTCTCTCTCTCTCTCTCTCTATATATATATATATATATATATATATATATATATATATCCGTACATTAAACAACTGAACACCTTTTCCTCCTAAGAGATGACCATTGTGCACTTTGCCCGTGGGAGGCAGATGGCAGTTGTTGGGAATGAGGCGGAGCCTGTTACTGCCTGGGTTTGAACCCTGGCTCTGCATTTTCACTTTATCTGAGTCTCAGTTTGCCCTTCTATAAACTGATAGTGTTATAAGAGGATTAAGGGAGGGTACATTTGTAGAGCACTTTGAAAATAGTCTCTGACATATAAGAAGCCCTGTAATATGCTTGCTAAGTAAAGTTCTCCTTAGCTGGAGTGGAGCATAAACAAAATAAATGCTATTTAGAGTAACAAGTTACTCCACCTAAGGTTTAGCTTGAGAGACTAATATTGTTTTCCTTTGTAGTTTATTGTCAGCTAGTCGTTTCAGAGTGTGGTGGGGGGAGGACCCAGGAAATAGGGGAAGGGGAAACAGCATCATGTTACCAGGGGCAAGTCTGGAAGGGCCCACAGAAATCACGGAGCTGCTTCTGAAGGTTTTAGCAGCTCAACTATGAGTTCTGAGTTAAGCTTATCTCTTCCAGCCAGCTCCACCGGCCACTATTTCTATAAATTGTTAGTAGATGTATTTGGAAGAGGCTCCTAAGTAAAATAAGTTAGCCAAATTCTGGGTGACACAAACTTAAATAAGAATCCTTAGAGCTTTTAATAGGTAGAATATACATTTCAATCCTGCAAGAAATACACGTTATGCATCATTTCCCAAATTTATCTCATCATGATTTCCTTGTTTGAAAATCATAAAGGTATTATTTTCCTAAAGATAAAATATCATTTCAGAGATACTAAATTAGTTATAATTTTTAAGAATTAATATAATGCTGTTTTAATTAAAGAAAAATTGTTTTACACTTGCCTCCCATGCTTTCCCCCCCTCACCCCTTTATTGGTAAATGATGGTGGGGTACAGAGTAATACAGCACTGGCTTTTTCAATTATGCAACTATCACATCACTTTTGGTTACACTTTTATCAATTTACAAGGTTTATGGAGCCTTTTGACTAAAGCGTAGTAAAACTCAAATGCATGTTTGGGTCATGTTTCCCTATTTTTCCAATGTACCCATGAAGTTTTGTTGTTTACATTGAGATTATCTTCTCCCCCTTTATCCCTCTACATTGACCCTCCTCCCCATCCCACCTTCTGCAATCTTCGCTTCCCTCTGCTAGTTCCTTCCCTCCTCCTTTCTACTCTTTATATTGTCCCTTCTTCACTGAGTTTAATTGTACATTTTTTATATATCAACTTACATGAGAATTTTTTCTTCCTTTAAGATTCAGCTTCCACATATAAGTGAGAACATATGTTATTTCTCTTTTTGAGCTTAAATTAATATTAACTTATTGATGATATCGATGGTATTATTGTTGTTGTTGTCAGGTGCCGTCGAGTCGGTATCCGACTCATAGCAACCCTCATAGGGTTTTCAATGGCAGACTGTTTCGGGATTGCCTTGGGAGTGGATTGCCAGGCCCTTCTCCCATTTTTGTGGTGCTAGGAATTGAACTCGGGACCTCAGAGACTGCAGCACAGTGCTCTACCAACTGAGCTAAATCCCAGCCCGATGATATTATTACTAAAATACTAATAGCTCTCTACTAAATAACACTTTATAGCTTAAATATACTTTCATAAATATGATTTCTTTTAGAAGCATATTTCCTCTCTTAGACTCACCCATCTACTGAAATTATAGGTATAGGAAGACATATGTTTTAACTAAACTATCTCTTTATAAAACACTTTGAAGAGATGAGTTAAAGGACATTCATTGCAATACTTGTAGTAGCAAAAATTACTTGAAATCATGTAATGTTTACCAAAGGAAGAATGAATGAAGTGCATGTGGTCAATACATGTTTGTTAAAATGAATGAACTACTCTGTGTAATGCATGCATGAGTCTTAAAGAAACATAATTTAGAATGAAAGTAAGTGGAACAACATTTAAATAAAAACATGATTGAGTTTTTTGTAATGATTGGCAAACAGTAACAATGAAGAAGAATTATTGTACGTAATCATAACTTGATAGAATGACTTAATGGTCATTAAAACTTAAGAGAATCTTAGTATAAGACTTGAAATTTTAGGAAAGCCACAATTCTTTTAATGCTGTCCCTCATACTTTTTCTTGTTTGCTCATATCTTCTGAGAATCTCATTTTCAAGATTTTATTTACCAACTACTTACATGCTTATAACAGTGACACACACACGTACACTTATTTTCCACCCCACACTGCTCTCTTAACCAGCAAGTCTGTATCCATTGGCCTGCAGAACATCTCCACAAAGATATCTCATAGACAGCTCAAGCATGATATACCACAAACCATTCATTGTTTCAATTCTCCTTTCCTTTTCTACAAAGAAACAAAAATATCACTTCTCTCATCTTTTCTACTTCTCACATACAAATGACACTCAAGCCAAAGCCTGGTAGTCTGCCACATTCACCACCCTTCACTCAGATCTGACAATATCACATCTTATCCATCCTTCCTGTGATTGGTCTCTATACCTCTTCTCCCACTGCCTTGATCTGCTTGCCCTAATAATTTCTCTTGGGTTATTTTAATGTCTCCTTCAACATCTCCCTGCTTTTTGTCTTGTTCTCCAAAACGTCCTCTGCGTGTTTGTCAGATCTTCCTGAACGTCACATCTCCCAATCATCATATCTATGTTCTATAAAACCCGTTGGTGTTTCCCTTAGTTTTAGATTAAATCTAAATTCCTTAGCATGGCTTCAAAAGTCTTTATTGGTTAAACACTGTTGACCTCTTTAACAATTTTCTCTAACCTCCCCTTCTTTCTGTTTTGCCTCTTCCCTTCTCTGCCCTTGTCTCATCCAGACTCCAGCCACAAACCTCCACATCCTTCCCTAGGTGTTTCTGTCTGCCTGCAATATGATTCACAGTTTTGGTCTCTCCATGTGTCTCTATGTTTTAAGACTTTAAGGAATAAATTTATTTTGTATGTTTTCATAAAAAAAAGCTATGCAACAGAAGTCTAACATACATTTTTAATTGTAGTTATTTTGATCCTGTGGGGGGAAAACAGTGAAAATGAGAACATGGAATCTCTCAAAGTAGTATTAGAATCCATTTGAATTGGTAAATCTAAAGAATCTAGAATAGTTTGTGATATGGAATGTAATTTCAGAAATAAAATAGGAATTTTTATGTTTTATCAACAAAAATACCAGAAACCTCCATACTGAATAATTACATTCTAGATTTTTAAAAGTATGACATTTGAAAACTTCTGAAGTTGTGGAAGGCAAGAAGGGGAAGGGAAATAATATAAAGGGATAAAGGGGGAGAGGATAATCTCAATGTAAATGATGCAACTTTATGAATAAATACATGGGAAAAATAGGGAAATATAACTCATAATTACGTGTGAGTTTTACTATTTATTAATCCAAGGGTTCCATAAACTTCGTAAGTTGATGAAAATGTAACAAAAAGCTTTGTAATAGTTGCACAATTGAAATAGCAAATGTCTTTATACTCTGTACCCTACCAACATTTATCAATAAAGGGGAAAAAAGAAAATATCTTCTTACTTATAAAATAATTAGACCAAATTGCCATTGATACCTTTCAATATTAACACCAAAATTACAGTGTCAGAAAAGAATTGTTTATTTGAAGGGAATTGAACAAGATGACATATTAACTTTCTTTTACTAACAATTCTTACTACTTAAAACAGAAAAGTAACTAGGTATATGGCTTGGTGGTACAGTTGGAGTGTGTGGAAAAGCATATGTGACCACCCAAAAAAAAAAAAAAAAGGAAGAAAAGAAAAGAAATTGCTTTTGCACACCTGTAATTCCAATAACTGGGGAGATGGAGGGAGGAGGATTGTGACTTTGAGGCCAGAGGCAGTCTGCAGAACCTAGCAAGACCCTGAGTCCAAAAAAGGACGGGGGACTGGGGGTGTAGTCAAGTGGTAAAGTACTTGCAAAAGTATGTGCAAGGCCCTGAGTTCAATCTCAAAGTACTGTAAAAATAAATAAATAATAATAAAAATTTTTAAATAGTAAAGCAGATAAGTAGGAGAATGAACCAGTAATAATTTGAGGTAGAAACCCAGACAATGTAAAGCAACTTTAAATATTCACCAGTCTATTTCCTTATTTTTCACTTTCTTGTCCTAAATATTTATAGACTCACAGAAGAAATATTGGCCTGCTAGTTAGCACGTTGATAGTGATTTGGTATGAATTAAATACTCGTTTCCTTTCAGGGACACCCTGAAAAATTAGCAGATGGGATAGGTGAGTCTAATGTATAGTTTTACCCTTTAACAGAGTTTCACAGTACGTATAGTTAAGTAGACAATAATATTACTATTTTTCTCCTTAGTATAAAAGTTAAATGATCATTTTGGTTTCAAAAGTGAATATTATATGCCTAGGAGTAAGAAATTAAATAAAAATATGTATATTGGAGCTTTTTAAATTAAAAATGAAAACATATTGTAATGTTTAGACTTGACAGTAATTTAAGGAAGAAAGCTTTAAACTTATATACTCTGGAATATGAATGTTTGAACAATAAAACATCAACTTGCTACTGATGGGTATTCCTTCTATCTCACAACAGCCAGTGTGTCCTGTGTCCTAGAACTCAGTACTGTTGTTTCTCAGGGGACTCTGAACAAAATGGAGCAAAAGGTACAAACTGATAGACTATGTCCTCACTAGAGATCATTCTCTGAGCCCGTGGGCAGATGTATACGCTTATTTTTGTAATAAATAACTATACATATACTATGCAGTATAATTTCTACTGTACTATTTCTCTTCTATTAAATAATGTTATTTCAACAAATGATTTGAATTATGTCTGCCCTTGTTGCCAGTTCACACATTGCAGAATCAGAGTGTTCTGCTGTTCTCTCAGAGAGAGGAAGAGGGAGAGAGACAGAGTGAGCGAGAGTATGAGAGTGAGAGACGGAGATTGGCACACAGATTTTTAAAAGTAGGGAATCCTCGAATGCATTTTACTGAACAAAAGATTACAGAAAAGATCCTTTTTCCATCTTTTCATTGGCCGCCACTAATTTTTTAGAAGGGATACAACATCATCATCAGGAAAACATTATGAGGACCCATGCTGCTTTCACTTTTTTTTTTTACTTCTTTACTATTTTGTTTTTAATTAACACATAATAATTGTACGTATTTATGCAGTGTTTCCATACAAGTATACATTGCTTAATGATCAAATCAGGGTGATTAGCATAGCCTTCACTTTAAACATTTATTATTTGTTTGTGGTGAGAACATTAAAAATCTCCTATTTTGAACTCTGCAGTTCATTATTATTAATCATAGTCTCCCTTTCTCTTATGCCATAAAGTACCAGCCCTCATTCCTCTTTTCTACCTATACCTTTGTACCCCATTGCCAACCTTGCACCAGTCCCCACTTCCAGCTTCTGGTAACCACACTCTTTGCAGCTATTTAGGCTGACAGAACCCTTATATTCTAGGTGCATATAATCCAAACCAGGTAATGCTGCCACAAATCAATAAAGCAGATACTGTAGAATATAGCTTGGAATAAATACCAAAAGGAGAGAGTTAAAATTCAGAAGGCCCAGATACCAGTGTGTGCTGAGTCAGCAGAAAGAGGATTGTTCAAGTTTGATCTTCTTTTCTCTAATGCAGAATCTGCAAATAGGTCTGGCACCAAGATCATTGTCATATGGCCACCTCCCAAAACCTGGATGAGAAGGGCTACTATTTATGAAGACAAATCAGATGTATCTACAAAGGAACACTTCTAAATAGCATACCTTCTTATTGCTCTGTGACTTGGTGGGGAAGGTCTTTTTTAAAAAACACTCTCTTTATCATTTGCCTTAGGTCATTTTCTGAAAGCCTGATTGTGTCATTAACTTGATTATGCTATGATTTGAGTTTATTTCTTCATATTTAAAAAGATTTCCAGAGCTACCCTTCTCTGGTTTTCACTTAAGTGAAATTAAAAGTCTGACTGCTAGGTATTGCCTTTAGAGCAGCTGAAATAGCTCCTCCAGCCTACATCCTTAGGGCCTCATTAGGAAGAGGCTCACAGCATGCCTGACACCAGTTAATATTTGCAGAGCTCATTTACCTACATTGGAAACAAACCAAGAAAAGGCCAGACAAATGCTACTGGAGTGAGGCAGGCTGAGGGCACCAGTGCCCATCATCTGGGTCACTCTCTCTGTATTTAGATGACCCACCTTATCTCTTTGAAGCCCTGAAAAGAAACCTGTTGAAAATGAGTCTTCAAGTAGCTTTGTTGTTAGATGCCGTAGGACAAAATGGCAACCCATAACCTTGAGAGAAAAGGGGAATAAGGAAAGGATCCCTTTCCAAAACAAGAGATCTTCTTTGCATAAACCTAATTAACATAGAGTTTCTTTTCCAAAATGCAAAAGATAATATTCCTGCTGTTGTGGGTCTGCCTAGGTAGGATTCTACACTACAGTTATACCCTATTTAGAAATGCAGATTATAGTGGTTTTCAATTTGAGAAAACTGATTATTTTCTTCATTATTATTACTTCTTATTTTAAAGGGGTTTAGCTCAGTTGTTAGAGTCCTGCTCAGCCCTCTCTGAGGCCACTGGTTTGATGGGAGAAGGATGTGGGAATCCACTCCTAAAGCAATTCTGGAACAATTAGCCATTGAAGACCCTATCAATATATTCCCAGGAGGGGTATAGCTTGTCATATGGCAGTTCTATTCTTAGTTTTCTGAGGTATCTCCATATTGATTTCCAAAGTTGTCGAACTACTTTACAATTTCACCAATAGCATAAAAGAGTTTCTTTTTTTCTGCAGCCTCACCAGCATTTGTTGTAGGGCGTGCACCTCCCAGTCGGCCCAGATGTTCAGACGTGCGGTGCCGCCACGCACACAGATAGTAAACACAATTAACTCAGGATCCTCAGGTGAGGGGTGCAGGCTTCTGTGGCCCTCAGGAACACTGGCGGAGATGGGAGAAAGGAAAAGCATCTGGTGCTTTAGCCTTGCGGGGACAAACACAGCTCTTTATTTCTTGCCTTTATTAGAATGGAGAGAAACCCCAAGTGTACAGCTTTAAGTGGTAGCAGCTCTTATATTGCCTCCAGGGCAGATACGTCCATGTTGGTGGTCTCGGTGGTCAGGAGGAGAGAGTTGCTTCATTGGTGGTCCACAACAGAGAGAGAGCTGTTTCCATGCCAATGGTCTGGGTGAGAGAGACATCTTGATTCGTCAGTGGTCCGGGTGAGAGAGCTGTTTCCTTGATGATGGCCGATAGTCTGGGTGAGAGAGAGACAGAGGGAGAGGGAGAGAGAGAGAGCTGCTGCAGTGCAGCTCCTTATATAGCTTGCTGTTTGTATGGCCTGAGCCAATCAGCTTTGAGTCGAATTGTCCAATCAGGTTTGAGGGACTTATGAAGGGTTTTGTACAAATGTCTAATCAGGTTACTTTCATTTTCCCTACATTTCTAATTTACAAACCAGATCTTTAAAAGCCATTTTCCCAGTTTTGGGGTTTTGCCAATTTCCTCCCAATTTTTCCCTATAATTTATTATTTGTTTTGTTGTTCTTGGCCATTGTTACTGGAGTGAGTTGTAATCTCAGTGTTGTTTTGATTTGCATTGGGATATTGAGCATTTTTTCAGGTGTTTTTTGACCCTTCATCCTTCTTCCTTTGAGAACGGTCCGTTCATTTCCTTTGTCCACTTATGTATTGGATTATTTGTTGATTTGACATCTGCTTTCTTAAGTTTTTTGTGGGGCTGGGGTTTGGCTCAGTTAGTAGAGTGCTGCTCCATACTCTCTGAGGCCCAGAGTTTGATCCCCAGCATCATAAAAATGGGAGAAGTTTGTGGCAATCCACTCCTGAAGTAATCCTGAAACACTCAGCCATTGAAAACCCTATGAGGATCACTATGAGTCGGAACCAACTCAAGGGTACCCAAAAATGACAAGTTCTTTGTATATTCTTGAAAATTAGTCCTCTTTCTGATATGTAGGATACAAAAATTTTCTCCCATTCTGAAGGCTCTCCCTTAACTCTGTTGATTGTTTCATTTGCAATACAGAAGCTTTTTAATTTCACATAATCCTGTTTGTTAAAAGATGCATTGCTCTAGGAAAAGCTGTGACAAAGATCTCTTTAGAGTATTGAAAAGCAAAGATGTCACATTGAAGAAGAAGGTGCATCTGACTCATGCCATGGTATTTTCAGTTGCAAAATATGGTTGTGAAAGCTGGACATTGAACAAGGGAGACAGGAGAAGAATTGATGCTTTTGAATTGTGGTGCTGGGGACGTCTATTGAATATACCATGGACTGCCAAAAGAACCAACAAATCTGTCCTAGAAGAAGTGCAACCAGAGGGCTCCTTGGAAGCAAGAATAGCCAGACTGCATCTTATATATTTTGGACATGTAGTCAGGAGAGATCAATCCCTGGAGAAGGACATCATGTTTGGAAGAGTGGCAGGCCAACGCAAAAGAGGAAAACTTTCCACCAGATGGATTGGCACAGTGTCTGCAACAATAGGCTTAAACATAAATAAGATCATTGGCCTGGCACAGAGTCGGCAAGTGTTTCGATCTGCTGTACATAGGGTCGCTATGAGTCAGACTTGACTTGATGGCATCTAAAAACCAACAACAACAACAATCCTGTTTGTTGATTCCTAGTGCCATTTCTTGCACAATTGGAGTCTTGTTAAGGAAATACTTTCCTATGCCTATGTGTTGGAGTGTGTTATCTATCTTCTCTTTAAGTAGTTTTGAGGTTTACAGTTTTATGTTGAGGTCTCTTATCCATTTCAAATGGACTCTTGTGTAAATTGAGATATATGGTCTACTTTCAATTTTCTGCAGATGGATATCCAATTTTCCCAGCACTATTGTTGAAAATACTATCTTTTCTCCATTGAATATCCTTAGCCCCTTTGTCAAAAATCAGGTTGTTGCATGTGTGTATCTCTGGGTCTTTGCTTCTGTTTCATTGGTCTTCAAGACTACTTTTTTGCTAGTTGTTGTTGTTGTTGTTGTTAGGTGCCATCGAGTCGGTATCTGATTCATAGCGACCCTCATAGGGTTTTCAATGGCTGACCGTTTTGGGATTGCCTTGGGAGTGGATTGCCAGGCCCTTCTCCCATTTTTGCGGTGCTGGGAATTGAACTCGGGGCCTCAGAGACTGCAGCGCAGTGCTCTACCCAAGCTCTTTTGGCCACTATATCTCTGTTAGTATAGTCTGAATTCAGGTATAGTGATCTTGCCTATGCTGTTTTTTTGTGCTTTCATATGAATCTTAGGATTCTTTTTTTCTATCTCTGCAAAGTTTGTCATTGGAATTTAGTGGGGGATTGCATTAAATCTGTAAATTGCTTGTGGTGATATAGCTATCTTTACAATATTGATTCTCCCAATCCATCAGCAAGGGAAATCTTTCCATCTTCTAGCATCATCTGCAATTTCCTTCTTTAGTGTTTTGAAGTTTTCCTTGTAGAGAGCTCCAGGGTCTTTGGTTAGATTGATACCTAAATATTTGACTTTTTGGTAGGCCATTGTAAATGGAATGGTTTCATTAATTTCCCTTTTTTCCTGTTCACTATTAGTGATTTTTTGCTGCTGATTTTTTGCACGTTAATTTTGTATCCTGTTCCTTTGCTAAAGGTGTTAATTAGCTCTAAGAGTTTTGTAGAGGAATTTTTGGAGTCCTTTAGGGAGAGGGTCATGTTGTCCCTGAATAAGGACAATTTAAATTCTTCTTTGTCTATCTGTCTCCCTTTAATTTCTTTCTCTTGCTTGATTCCTCTGGCTGGGACTTTGATCACAATAGTGAATAAGAAAGGAGAGAGTGAATATCCTTGTCTTGTTCCTGATCTTAGAGGGAATGGTTTCAATTTTTCCCTGTTTAATATGATATTAGCTATGTTTGTCACAGGGACACCTGCATTTCCATATTTAATGCAGCACTCTTCATAATCGCAAGGGTATGTAGTCAACCAAGATATTCATCAACAGAATGGATAAAAAAGTTGTTGTATATATATGCATTGGAATATTACTCAGCAATGAAAATGAATGAAATAATGTCATTTGCAGCAAAATGGATGAAACTGGAGAATATCATCCTAAGCAAACAAACTCAGGCTCAAAAACAGAAATACCATATGTTGTCACTCATAGCTTAAACAAAAGAAACTATAAATATGCATATATAAATATATAAAAAGAACAATCAAACTTATCTAAGAAGGAAAAATGTGAGTAGAAATAAGGGTGATGGGGTCTAATGGGGGAAGCAAAGATTGTGGAAGGGGAGATGGAGAGGGGAAGTACTACAGATGGTTAAAAATGGTGAGAGGACAATCTCAAGTAACATAATGCACTACACAAATACATGGGATAAAACAGGAATATAACCCCTAGTTGCATATGATTTTTACCACATATTAATCATTTGTTGTTGTTGTTGTTGTTAGGTGCCCTCAACTCTGGTATGACTCATAGTAACCCTATGTACAAGAGAATGAAACACTCCCTGACACTGTGCCATGCCCAGCACTATTGTCAGTGCTTCTGTGCTATTCATGGGAATTTCAATGGCAGATTGTTTCAGGAGTGAATTGCCAGGTCCTTCTCCCTAGCCTGCAACACCTGGTATTCCCAGGTGGTTTCCTATCCAAAGACTAACCAGGCTGACCCTGCTTAGCTTCCAAGATCAGGCAGTATCAGACGCCAATGTGCTATGGCTATAGATCATATTAATCATAGGTTTTCATGGATTATATAAGTTGATAGAAGTGTAACCAAAAATGATGTAATAGGTGTACAGTGGAAATAGCAAAAGCCTTACTACTCTTTATCCCAGTAACATTTATTAACAAAAATAAAAAATAAACCACACATAAAAAGTGAAAACCTAAATGTGCAATTGTCATATGACCCAGCAATTACAATCCTGGACATTTATCCCAGAAAAATGCAAATTTATGAGCCCACAAAAATTTGTACACAAATGTTTAGAGCAGATGTATCAATAACAGCCAAAAACTGGAAAGGTGCAGATGTACTCCAATATGTGAATGGTTAAATAAGCTATGATACATCTATAGCATAAAATACTTGTTGTTGTTAGGTGCCGTCGAGTCACTATCCAACTTATAGTGACCCTCATAGGGTTTTTAATGGCTGACTGTTTCGGGATTGCCTTGGGAGTGGACTTGTCAGGTCCTTCTCCCAATAGCATAGAATACTAGTCAACAATAAAAAAGGAACAAACTGTTGATATACCTAACAGCCTAGATGAGTCTCCAGAGAATTATGCTGAGTGAAGAAAGCCAGTTTCAAAAGATTACTTACTGGTGGGTTTAGTGGCACACATCTGTAATCCAGCACTTGGGAGGCAGCAGCAGGAGGAGTGAGAGTTTGAGGCCAGCCTGGGCTACATAGTAAGACCTTGCATTATAAAAAAGATAAATACTATATATTTCTAGTTATATAATCTTTGATCTTAGATGACAAAATTATAAAAATGAGGAAAAGATTAGGTATGGCCATGTTTAATTAGTTATGGCCATGTTTAAGGTAGGGATGCGGATTGGAGGGAAGTGGGTATAGCAAAAGGGTGGATCCTTGTGGTGATGGAAATGTCCTGCATCTTGACTGTAATAATGCCAGTGTCCTGGTTGTGATATTGTACTAGAGTTTTGTAAGATGTTTCCACTGGAGATGGAATAGGTAAAGAGTATAAAAGATTTGTCCGTATTATTTCTTACAAATGCATGTAAAGTTATTATCATCTCAAAGTAAACATTTTAATTTATGTTTTAAAAAAAACTATGAACAGAGAAGCATGGACATAGTGCCAGGCATGGCATAGTGTTGGGTAGTTGTTTCATTCTGTTGTAGATAGCATCACTATGAGTCAGATTTGACTTGATAGCACCTAACAACAACAACAACAACAAACAACAACAACAACAACATTATTTTAAAACTCCTTAGCTCTTTCATAATATTGTTGGGTATATAGCATCTATATTTGTGCATCCAGAAGGAAGAGATCTGGTGTCAATAATTAAGTATCCAACCATTGAACATTGTCTCCTTGATCAATCATTGCACCAAACTTATGGTATTTAGGAATCCATTATGTGTGTTCACTTATGATGACTTTGGCTAAAATTGGGGAAGTGTGCTTCAATCACAGGCACTACTTAATGTAGAAGCATCCTCAAACTTTGTGTAGCATTGGGTTGACTAGAGATTTTGGAGGACTTGGACTGCTTGCTAAATTGGTTCTGGTCTGTTGTTTCTCTTTCTATCAAAGCATCTGGGGAAAACGTCAGAAGCCGTTGGATCCCTGTAGGAGTTTTATTAACTTAATTACTGTCCAAAAATTGTAATGACCCTCCCCAGGGTCAGGGTTTTTCTAATGCCTCCTCTCTTTATTGTTTTCCTTCTATTTCCTGCTGATATTCTTAAGTGTTTTTAGCATTGGCCAGCAGTTTCCTCACAAATGATTTTTAATGACTTTTTAAGTAAATCATAAATTTTTCTTTACAACTGTATTTTAGTGTCCTTTCTGTGTTTTGATTTCTGTTTCTTAAATGGGAACACTTCTTAGATTGGGATTGTTAGGGAAAAGTGCACATATACTTTGCTCTATGGCTCTGAATGATATTCTGAAATGATATTCTGAAAAGCAAGGTGTGAATTTCTGGTTTCCTTGGATTCTTCCTAACAACTGTGTTAGATTTTTAAATCTTTGCCTCTTTTATGAATGACAAAGTTATTATGAGCAATGGCTTTTTAAATTGTCAAGTGCAAAGAAGTGTGATTAGTAGAGACATTTCTCTTTGCAGCAGTATATTCTATTGGGTATATCCAATAATTTGAAATTCTCAACTCCTGACTTTTCATAATATTATTCTTAATTGATTCTTATCATATTATTCTTCTTTGAGGGCTAGGGTTTAAGTCTGTTGTTAGAGTGCTGCTCTGCACTCTCTGAGGCCCTGAGATCGATCCCTAGCACCACAAAAATGGGAGAAGAACATGGTAATCCACTCCTGAAACAATCTCAAAATAATCAGCCATTGAAAACTCTCTGAGGGTCACTTTGAGTTGGAGCTGACTGGATAACATCTAACAGCAACAACTTTTCTTTGGTCTCATTGACTAATATTCACTAATAGCAAACATACTGGACTTGGTTCTGATCCTCTTGATACTTATATTGTCTACTCTAGTAAACAAATAAATCCTATGAATATATTCGTTTGACCTCTCTATGCTTGAAACATGACCTGTAAAAGAGCATGCATGGATGCATGGGATATTTCTCCTTGTTGTACTAGCTGTCTCCAAATATTTGATAGAGAGTGGTATTGATGAGAGTGCTGGATAATGCAGAATAATATATTCAGGATAGAATATAATATTCTGCTTTGCTGTCACGAGAGTTGAGGCTAACTATTTTGGCCAAAGGTAGGTGATTAACAACTATTAAATTCAAGACTCTCTAGAGAAGGCCCTTGGGAGATTGCCTTGAGGTCCATCACTTTCTTTCAAGAAGGAATTAAACTAGATACTTGAGTAACAGCATATGATGGTAAGAACATCTGGAGTTAAATCTGATCATTTCATTTGGTGGAATAACCTCAACAAATGGAACCATCTGTATTCAGTTTGCTCAGTGCAAAGGGATAATGATACTTCAACAAGGTTATTGTGATCATTGAATGATGCATATGATAAAATTTATAAATTTTAAAGCTGTGTAGGTGAAAGAAGTATGCACATGTGTGTTGTTATTATTTTTGTATGGGGTTAATATGCAAGAAGTCACACCCTCAAAAATGATTTTTATAATTTCCCTTTGAAATGTACCATATTATCACTGCCATTAGAATTTTTTATATTAAGTTACTCTGCTCACTGATGTTGACATATGGCCAGTTTGGTTTGGACTATAATAATATACAGAAGAAAACACTTCCACTGGGCGTGGTGGTGCACACCTGTAATCTCAGCAGCTAGGGAGGCAGAGGCAGGAGGATCACAAGTTCGAGACCAGAGGTGGTCTGTGTAATTTAGTGAGATCCTGTCTCAAAAAGTAAAAAAATGGGCTGGGAATGCAGCTCAGTGGTCCAGCACTTGCAAAGCATGCAAGCGTGAGGACCTGGGTTCAACCCCCAGTACCATACACACACACACACACACAAAAAAAAAAAAAAAAAAAAAACTTCCAAAAAATATTTAACTTTTAGAGGTTGAACCTAACGTTGTTGTTGTTATGTTCCATCAAGTGACCTGCAGAGGTTTTTTGTTTGTTTGTTTGTTTGTCTTTTGTGGTACTGGTGGTTGAACCTAGGGCCTTGCACTTGCATGCTTTGCAAGTGCTGTACTTCACTGAGCTTCACCTCCAGCCCATTTTTTTTTACTTTGTTTTTTTTTTTTTTCTTGAGACAGGGTCTCACTAAATTATGCAGACTGCCTCTGGTCTTGAACTTGCGATCCTCCTGCCTCCACCTCCCGAGTCACTGGGATTACATGTGTGCGCCCACCGCTCCCAGCTTCTCAGAGGGTTTGTAATGGCTGATTGTTTTGGTGTTGCTTCGAAAGTGGATTGCCATTTCCTTCTCCCATTTTTATGATGCTGGGGATCCAACCTGGGTCCTCAGATAGTTTGGAGCAGCACTCTACCAACTGAGCCAAACCCCAGCCTAAATATATTACTCAGAAATGTCTCTGGCATCTATCCTTTCCTCTATCTATATAATCATGATCTTAATTCGGACCATTTTCATATTGTAGTCTTATAGTCTTCAGCTAATCATGTTTCATCCAGTCTTCTGTCTTGCATCAATCTTCCACACTCCATATGAAGCAATCTTTCTAATGACAGAAAGTTCATCATAATACTTCATCATTTATAAGCGTTCAACAGCCCAACATGGTTGATAGGATGCAGTGGAAAGGCCATACCATGGCTTAGAAAGCTTTCCTCACTTCCCCTATCTTCCTGGTTGCTTTCCTCCCTTTTTACCATGGATACTGTGCTCAGAGTTTAAGAACTATAATGACTGTTGATAATCTTTCTCTTTTGTATTTCTCCTACTATAGATGTTATAATCATTAGAACTTCAGGGATATTATACATTTTAACATTTCTAACTTTATTTGAATAAGTATTTGTTTATTCATTTTTATCACTAAAATTTATTAACCTCTTTCTAGACTTTAACCTCTTTCTAAACTTACCTTTAACATTTTTATTATTTCATTATCTTTGCATAGAGAAATAGTGGCATATAAAGCTAAAGGCTCAGGTGTTTACTTTTTGTCTCCTGATTGAAGGAACGATGTATATGACAATGACTAGAAGATTTTGCTTATGCCTTTTCTATAAGTATGCTTATTTGTATTAAAACTTTGATAATAGGATACACAGAAGTAGGAAGCTATGTCTCAAGGTATATTCAGGTTAAAATATTTTCCTCATTATCTACTGTTGAAAACATTGGGGAAATATGCTTTTCTGTCCATGTATAGTACTATAGAATATTGTTACACTCATAAGAATTGGAAGTGTTTGCATTATGCCTGCATTATGTTTTTGTATATTTATTCACCTTGTCAATTACTCAGATATGAGTGTTGAATAAGTAGTATATAAGTCAGGGAATACTGATCCCAGCATATTCTCTGGAACCAGTTCCTTAAAATAAGCTGACAATATGAATTTATTTTATCATATGGTATCATCTAAAATTAGGCTAGAGAATAATATGTGGCTAAGAGTTCAGTTGCCTGCAGTGGTACCACCTGACATCTGATCCCATCAGATATTGGAAGCTAAGCAGGGTCAGACATGGTTAGTACTTGGATGGGAGACAGCCTGGGAACACCAGGTGCTGTAGGCTTGGGAGAAGGACCTGGCAGCCCACTCCCCACCCAACCCCCCAAAAAGTCAGCCATTGAAAGCTCTATGAATAGCAGAGAAACACTGACACAGTGCCGAGCCTGGCACAGTATTGGGAAGTGTTTTATCTGCCATATAGAGGGTCACTATAAATAGGACCTGACTCGATGGCACCTCATAAGAAGAGTTCAGTTAATGTGATGCTGAGTGATTAAGTCATTTCTACCCTGGCTGTTGGATTCTGAGGTCATTGGGTAGGAATTTATTGAGTTTCCAAACCAAGTGAAAGATCACTCTAGTTATTAGAAATAACAAGGAAAACAAATTTGGTAAATTCAAAGTTAGTAAATTCATTAAATATTTTCTCTTAGAATAATGTTTGTTACAGAATAATTTTTCCCTTAATATTCAGACTATGTTAATCACCTCTCTGTTTATAAACAGAGTTACATTTGTACTATTTATGGAAAAAATGCAAGAAGACCAAAGAAAATCAGAGACCAAGTCTTCTTTATCTTGTGCCCTTGAATTTAGCAAAATACATTGTAATAGTTAACTAAATGTTTGATGAATAAATGAAGGAATAGTTAAATGGATATGTTTTATGAATGAATGGATAGATGAATGAGTGAATGAAGTAAAAATTTTGTCAAGAAGTAGGGAATTATATATAATGAATGGAAACAATTTTTAACCAAATATTTATGTATATGATATACCTGTGAATGATTTCATGCCAACACAACACACTGTATCACTACAATAAATGTCATTTTTCAGAATTATTACTTGTGGTCCTTAAAGGCCAAATCTCAAAATAATTTAGAAGCTACATGGGAAAACAGCTTGAATGCCTCGTTATTAGATATGAACATTTTAAAACTTAAACCAAATGTTTCACCAAGTGCTCACATCCAATTTAATAGACAAAAAATGGACTCAAAATGACTTTTGATTCTCTAAAAGAACATATACCTTCAGAAAAGTTTTGCTTACTGAAATATATCCAAAAGAATATGTTGCAGTTTCTGAATAACAATTTCAAAGATAGTTGAAACAATAGATTTATTGGAATAAGTTCATTGTCTTCAAGACAACTATTTGAAGAGGCTAAATCCATTTGGAAGATGTTTAAAAAACGATCTCATTAAGTTATTTTCCACACGTCAAAGCTACATTTAATAACATAAAGGTTAATGTGACTTAACCCAAGAAAGTTGCAAATAGGTAGTGATGAATTTCTATAAAATCAATAATTTTTCTAAATACATATTTATTATGGACAAATATGTATTATTCCTATGACCTCCTGAGCAACAATAATTCAGTTCAGCTTATTCTGTAAAGTGTTTCCCCGGACAGAATGAAATTCTGAAATAATAAAAAAAAAACATAGTACTAATGGTTTGTTAGTGCCAGTAGGATCAAGGATTTTTGCTTCATTTAATATTTTATTGCATTAGCTATTGTAGTGTAAGGCAATGAAATGATATGCTGCCTTTTCCACCACCTTGCCCCCTTTTATGGGAGTGTTAGCATGACCTGCATGCTAATTAATTTAGTAAAATCATTTGAAAGGTTTCAGTTTTCTAAATGTGCTGCCTTTTTCTCTTGAAAAAAATCTGACCTTGGTAGAAACTGCCTTTACTTTAATAACTAGTTCACCTCTAACCTGAGTCCTAAAAATCTCCTTGTAAAGGAACAAAGTAAAATGAATAACGTAGCCTGAATTCAAAACACTAAAAAGATCACATCGTCTTATTTTGGAACATTTAGGGTTATTTTATAGAGAAGCAAGTGAAGTATAAAAAATACTAAGAGACAAACTGCTTGATGGATGCAGAAGTCCAAGTACATTCTGGTATTACTGCCTTCTCTATTTTATTGCTCTAGGGTTACATATGTATTTTAATGCAATAAATACTGGTGCTTCACTTAATATGGCAGATGGGCTCAAGGGAAATGACTTAGCTTACTGATTTATTCATCTACAAAAATGAAGGCAGTGCTTGCTAGGGATTTCTGTTAGGACACTTTATCTAACAAGAATTCATTTGCAAATCAGTTATTAATACACAAGGTACAGAGCCGGTCACAGTAGCTTATGCCTGTAATCCCAGCAACTCAGGAGGGAGGCAGAGGCAGGAGGATTGCAGATTCGAGGCCAGTGGCAGCCTGTGTAACTTAGCAAGACCCTATCTCAAGGCAAAAAAAATAAAAACGAGGCCAAGCATGAAGCTCTATGGTAGAGTGCTTGCAAAAATAACATTCTGTGTTCAGTGGCCTAGTTTAAAAAAACAAAAACAAAAATAAAAAAAATACAAAAACGCAAGGTACACTTACCCACAGGATAGCTATTATGAAATGGATCTGCCATGTACTTAGCCAAATCTCCCCTAGGTATGTATTTAAAACATTTAATTATGTTGCTGCAGTAAGTAAGTAAGCATTTAGAAACTAAATGAAAAAATAAATGCCTACTAAGTTATACCTGTTGACATTGAAAGATGAGAAGCAAATTGTAACTCTAAAAGTTGTATTTGTTCCTTCACATTTTAGTTGTTTTTATTAATTTTGTAATTTCTATGGTATAATGTTAAATATATTTCACCTAATTTGAACTTAGTGCTGTATTTAAATGTGTTATAATAATTGTATGCAATTCTGGGTACTAATTTTGTTCAATAAAGAATTTTAATGTTTTGACTTTACATTTACTTAACCAAATACTTATATATTTTAAGAAGTTTAAAAATGCTTAACTATGTATAAGAATACCAATATGGCATAGAAATGCTAATGGAGGTCAAATATATTATGAAGTTGAAATGAAACTACCCTATAAATTAAAATGGATAGAGAACACTGAAGTTGAAAAATTGGAAGTGAGAGGGTTAGTAAAATGTTATTAGAATAATCAATTCTCCTAGGTCCTAGGAGAAGGACCTAGAAGCCTACTCTGGAAACAACCCAGAAACAATCGGCCATAGAAAGCCCTATGAATAGCAGAGAAGCACTGACATAGTGCCAGGTATGGCACAATATTGGGAGTGTTTTGTGCTGTTGTACATAGGGTTGCTATGAGTCAGACCTGACTTGATGGCACCTAACAACAACAACAAGTGTAATCAAAGAGAAGAACTGAACACTAAACAGAAATAAGTTGTAATCATGGACAAGCATAAAATAAGTATGTGTGTAACTTGGAGCACTGAAGAGAAGTTAGATGCTGTTTTCATACCATAGATACCTTACATTTCATATGGTAAAGCACTCTTATTTATAGAAGAATATATTCTAACAGGTTTCAACTTCTCAATTAGCT